>CALZFC010000001.1:4647500-4725000 GCA_945643635.1 Allodiplogaster sudhausi | reverse complement strand
TCAAGTTTCAGAGACGCATTAGTATTCCGTGATGGAGACAGAGTTTGCCGATAATTTCATTTATCATTCCTTTGACTTCTCAATCTTATCTTCTCTTTAGCCAAAAGCATTACATATGAATAACAAAATATACGACGCATTAGTCGTCGGGCAATATGGAGAATCTCTGGAAGACCGTGATTTTGTTTTGCAACCATCTTCCTCCCTCGGGACCTCAGACCTGAGACTATTTTTAGGAGGTCACAAGATGCTTCATCTCTAACGATGATTTCATATTAGGTCCGAGCAGAAATCATATGCTTATTTGTGTCATTTCTTTTTTTTGGAGAAGCCCGACGGCTGGATCTCTCTGTCTGTCTGTCTCTCTCTGTCTCTCTCTCTATTTCTCTCTGTCTCTCTCTCTCTATCTCTTTCTGTCTCTCGCTCGCTCTCGATCTTTCTGCCGATTGCAAGAGGAAGATATAGAATGTATATCAGAAGGACATTAATCATGTTAGACATAAGTGCTCATAATCCACGATCAGAAGAGAGAGAGAGAGATAGGCAGAGCGAGAGAGAAAAGGGAGCGAGAGAGCGAGAGAGTTAGAGAAAGAGAGAGGCAGAGAAAGAGTGAATAGGCAGAGAAAGAGGGAGAGCTTTGATCGGTAGCTTTTCCTCTCAGAAGCCCACACATTCTTGTAGTAAACATTGGGATTATCAGTGCAGATAAGTCAGAGCCTTGATAATGAAATTGAGAAGATATATGCATGTTCATTCTTTCGTGCTCGAAGGCTTTTCTTCTTTTTCCGTTCGTCATAGACTTAAATTCTATATTGTTTTTTTCTTCTTTTCTCTGGAAGCCATCAAAAGATCTAAACAAATTCATACCGCGCGGGTCTTCCATCTCAGCTTGGCTTGCGTCAATTCTCTTGTAGAAGAAGAAGAAGAAGATAAAAAAAATTAGAGAAAAATTAAATTCCTAGAAAAGATTTGCGAAGATTAGATGCTGATAAGGGCTTCTCATATTTCATTCTTCCTTTTATGTTCGGATTCCTCCTCATCTTATCAATGCTTCCATTCATGCACGTATGATATGATATGACAACTATGGCAATATTTACTCTCGGGCCAATATCTCGGAAATCTAATTGTCTATTGCATACGTATGAATCGTCGCCAGCCTACATACTTAATTATTTCCACGCAAAAAAATGATTATAGAACATCAAATATATGTTTGCACACATGCGTGTGCAAAGCTCACATATTTGTCATCATGAAACAAGTTTCCTCTCTCTCTCTCTCTCTCTCTCTCTCTCTCTTCTCTCTCTCTCTTCTCTCTCTCTCTCTTCTAAATGTAGTTTTTCAGATGTAACCTTACGAAAACTCTGGAACAATACAATGTGTTTTTTGAAGGTCAACTACAAAGTTGGAAAACAAAGCCAAAAGGAAGCAGGCAATTTGATCGCTCATTCATTGCGCCCTTTAACCACCCTATTTTGAATGAATGTAGTCAGACCTTTCGCTGATCTGTGCACTCATTTTTGCGTGAACTCATGACGTCATCTTTGATCCGCTTTCGGCGCTGTTTTATTGGAGAGCCAATCGACAATGTGGCGGGGTTATGAGGTTCTCCCTCTCACTTTTACTCTCTTACTTTTGTGTGCCAGTTGCCAGAGAATCATGACCCGTGTGGAGTTGTTGGCAAGGGAGGGTGGTGGTTGCAGCTTCAGTCGCCTTTTACAATCAGAGACGTGTCTTTCCTTCATTTTTCTCTGTCTCTCTCTCTCTCTCGTCTCTCACTATTTCTCTGCTCTCTCTCTCTCTCTCTTCCCAATTCCAACTTCTCTCTCTCATCCTCCCTTGAGATAAGCGGCTTATAATGTGCGACGGCGCCATGTCGAATATGGTCTGCTTATGGCCTGGCAAAATTCATGCCCGGACAACCCTCTGCGCTCATCTCTGGCTCTTGACATTACTCTCTCTCTCTCTCCCTCTCTCTCCCTCTCTTTCTCTCCTTCTCTCTCTTTCTCTCTCTCTGTCTTTCTATCTCTCTTTATCTATCTCTTCCTCTTTCTCGCTCTCTGTCTCTCTTTCTCTCTCTCTCTCTTCTCTCTTGCTCTCTCTATCATCTTCTCACTCCTATCTCCTGCGCCGTATCACACAGGGTCATGTGGCACTCACTCTTCCGCTTCCCGTTATCTCCCCCCGACCTATTCACCTGTCTCTCTCTGATGGGAAGCAACAGCCAAAAGCTACTGCCGAGACGAGACCAAGGATCCCGCCCGTCCTCGCTACTCTCCACCCTCACCTTCCAAGTGGAAGAGGAAAAGAGAGAGAGGGAGAGAGAGAGATTGAGAGAGAGAGAGGGAGAGAGAGAGAGAAGCCAGAGAGAAAGAGAGCGAGAGAGAGAGAGAGAGCAAGAGGGAGAGAAAGAGTAGGGTGGGGGCGGTGGATGCACTCCATTCTCTAGTCCCTTTATTTGTTTACCTACATACATATTTATATGTTTGACGGTGCCAACTAAAAAAAGGTCGTTTTTGCATTGTCGACCCGAAAATGTACGCATACTTCTTTTTAAAAGCCAATTTTGTTAATTCATTTAAGCATATACAAAAAAGTGCAAGTACGTTTTTGCGCAAATGCGGGTCGAATACTCAAAAAAACTACCTTCTTTTTGGCACCATCATATATAATATTTTACCTTCCAGTGATGAGTGTGAATACATTGGAAATATATTTATATTTTTTAATAGTATTAAAAAATAAAACGCATAAATATCAACATTATTGTGCGCTATTCATGCTTCTTTTATTTCGCATCCATTTTCCACACAATCAAGCACCCATTTCCTTAAGAGTAGTATGTAATATGATTCCATCTTATATCCCACGCGCGCACGTCATCATTCTCTCACAGTGAGAGAGAGAGAGAGAGAGAGAGAGAGAGAGAGAGACTTCTCAGAAGCCACTACAGCCAAGAAAGACAATGACGCAAATGAGGCATGCGCTTACTCATGCGCGCACCCTAGAACATGCGAGTTTTCGAAGCTATTGCGAGACGAGAGACTATCGAGATCAAAGACATGTTGTTGACCTTTGAATGTGTACCTTTCTTTTCTCGCTTTTTTCTGTTTTTTTCTAAACATTGTTTGATCTTGCGCCTTTTAGCCATTTGTCAATTCCTTTGGTTCAGCTTAGTTTCGAGATCCTTTCTGATATGGAGAATCGATTGGACACCGTCTTCGTGCATTATTTTCTCTCTCAATTTCGCTCCTTTTTTAAAAGTTGTCTCTGCCAAACATAAAAAAAACTTACATACTAGCCGTACCTCTTTGATGCGGCGATCCCCAATCTGGCCCTTGAATTAGGCATTTGATGGTGCCCCCCGTCAACCGTGTGCTCTTTTAAAAGTGCACAATCAGGATGACCTTCTTTCGTTCCGGGAACCGCCAAAAGTCCGCATGGCCTCGGTTGCAACGTCCCATGGACTTTGATGCTTACATGGCGTCTTAATTAACAAGCCAAGAAGCGTCACGAATGTTGATGAGCGGGCGAGACGCCTTCATTTCGACGAAGATTGCAAAGATTTATTGCAACGTGCTTATTTGGCGGCAAATTCAAATCATGGTTTCTGCGCCTCTCTCCCCCCTTTGGATTGGACAAGCCATTGTGAACTTTTCGCACGGACTTGAGCTTCCTGATCCTGCGATGCAATACTCTCACCTTACTTCACGCATTTGACGTTCGGTCCCACGGAGAGCGGGTGAGAATCGAGAGAGAGAGAGAGAGAGGGACAGAGAGAGAGATAGAAAGGGACAGAGAAATAGAGAGAGCGAGTAGATATTGAGAGAACACGAGAGAGAGAGAGAAGAGAGACAGATAGACGGAGACAGAGAAAGAACTGCACCTAACCATAAGCAGATCCAGATTATGTGTGTTCGTCACCACCTCCATTTCTATGATACATTTTGTCTTTGATTCTATTCATCTCTTGTTTCTCTGTCTCTCTCTCTTTCTCTCTCTGTCTCTCTATTACCCTCTCTCTTTATCTCTCTCTCTCTCGCATTCCATTTCTTTGACTCTTCCTATAATCTCGCGCATATCCATCCCGCTTGTGCTTTCTTGTCGCTCTCCTCTTCCCTCCCCCGGTTAAATGAGTGTGTTCGTGTCTGCCTAGCAACGGGCTGTTGGCGCAAGGCGGCAAATAAATACACACGTAATTCCGAGTCACAAGGGGCAGCGCTTCTTATTATCTCCTCTTTTCCCTTCCTCACTCTCTCTCTCTCACACACTATATTTCTCTCTCTCTCTTACCCTCTCTTTCTCGTTCTTACCCTCTCTCTCTCCTACCCTCTCTCTCTTACCCTCTCTCTGTAGTTCTTACCCCTCTCTCCTATTTCCCGTTTTTCTCTCTCTCTCTCCTCTCTCTCTCTGTCTCTCTCTCTCTCTCTCCTCCCGCGCGGATCAAAAATCACCTCACCGTCCCAGACGTTTCCAGCCACAACGCAAGCCTTTGCAAATCCGTCGTATATCACCTGTCTTACTTATCCTCATATTTTACGCCCAGATTACCTCGAATTTCAAGGCGTATTTCATATTACACTTAATTTGTGTACCTTTTTCTCTTAATATTTTCCTCTCCGCCTCGTAATATGTGCTTAAACCGCTTAATGGTCACACCCCTCTCTCTTTCTCTCCGTCTATCTCTCTCTCTCTCTCTCTCTCTCTCTCTCCCTCTCACTCCCTCTCACTCTCATTCTTCCGCCAGCTAGTTCTCATTCAGCCGAACGAGGAGGGACTTCCCGAAAGTTTACTGGCTAGTTAGCGCGTTCGTCGTCTTGCGTAGCAGTAAACTGCGAAACCACTTTCTCATTCTCCATCTCTCTATCGCTCTTTCTCTCTCTCTCTTCTCTGCCTCTCTCGATATGTCACTCTCTTTGTCTCTCTCTCCCTCTCTCCACTCTCTCTCTCTCTTTCTCTCTCTCTCCCTCCCAATAATGTCGCATCCACGTGAGTGTGTGCGTAGCAGCATCTGGAGCGAGAGAGTGAGGGGTGGGGGATTTGGCATCCGAGTCGGTCGACGGACGGAAAGCGAATTAATTGCCTCATGAACACGATGATGGCAAGAGAGAGAGAGAGAGAGAGAGAGAGAGAGAGGAAATGGTGAGACATAGATTGACAGAGAGAGAGTGAGAGTGCAGAAAGAGAAAGAGAGATACAAACAGAGAGAGAGAGAGAGAAATAGAGAAGGCAAGATATAGAAGTGCTTGACTGCTTCGCGCTCTCGAAGTGAGGCATTTGCGGTCGGTGGAAATAAGGGAGAAGCTGGAGAGAGAGAGACAGAGAGAGGAAGAGAAAGAGAGAGAGAGAAAGAGAAAGAGAGAGAGAGAGAGAGAGAGAGAGAGAGAAGTAAGTGCGTCGTCTATGGATTAGCTAGGCGTGTACGAGAGGGAGATCTCTCTCAAGGATATCCGCCTCCTCTCTCTCTCTATTATTCTCTCTCTCTCTCATTCCCTCTCTCTCTCTCCCTCTCAAGTGAGTGTTGGCAGACAAGGGTTGTCGAAGCGGAAAGGACGTCCGTGTCCTTTGGACCTCACCCGAATCTCCGACTGACTCTTTTTCAGCTCCCTTCATTATAGCCATAGCCAAAAGTATGAGTGTGTCAGAGAATATTCAAATATTTTTTTATTTATCGTTTTTAAACCATCTATTAGCCACTTTTTTGCTTGGTAGACTTGGACATTGACTTTGGAACACCTTCTCTATATATTTTGCTGATTCCAGCAACAACGCGCTCTTCGAACTACTCTCTGGAACATTCCCCCCTTAAATAACAGATGGTAACATCGTACACGTAGATCAACTTTCGAACCACGTAGATGAACAGCAGATCTGTCTCAAATACGGGCCGTCGATGTGAATCGGGTCCATCGAGAACAGTACTTCTCTGAAAGAAACAATAGCAGAAAAAAAGAAGTTGTTTAGAGAGAGAAAGAGTGAGCGAGTAGGAAAGAGAGAGAGAGAGAGCGAGTAGGGAGGAGAAAGAGAGACAGACATAGAGAGAGAGAGAGAAGAAGGAGAAGATTTGGACCTTTGGACTCTTCTTCCACTCTAGAGAGATACTGTTTGTCGAGGCGACCAAGAGCGAGCTCTTTACGCGACGGAAGAACTGTTCACTTATTTCTATGTATCTATGTATGTATGTACATACATACATACAGTATGCATTTGTATCTTCTTGCTTTTTTTCTTTCACTAGTGCTGTCTATATTGTGCTCTCATTAACTTTTATTTCTCTCTCCCTCCCTCCCTCCCTCCCTCCTCTCTCTCTCTCTCTCTCTCTCTCTCTCTCTCTCTCTCTCTGTCTATTGCGACACCACAGTCTGTTCTGATCTCTTGGCTACACTTCTTTTATGATTTACTGTGTCTGTGCGTGAATTGGTTGAGCTTTTCGATCTCTCTTTCGTTTGCTCTCTTTATGTCTCTCTCGCTCTCTATCTATCTCTCTCTATCACTCATTGTCTCGTGATCTCTCTCCCTCTCTCGCTCTCTCTCCCTACCTCGCTCTCTTTCTCGCTCACTATCTCTCTCTTTCTCTCTCTTTCTCTCTCTCTCACTTTCTCTCTCTCTCCCTGATGTCTGCTTTCCAAACTCTCATAGACCTATCCGGAAGCGGGGAGTCTATGCTTGCTTTTCAACTCGGCAAACACAGCAGCTTTCTTCCGCTCTCTTACGCCCCTTGATTAGAAATCGCAAAACAGAACACGCAAACTATTACTTGTTCTTCGAAGAACAGCACCAACTTTCTGGTCAGAAAGATCGAACCGATTTTTTTAAATAATTTGCGTCAAAAAATTATGATCTCGTTTAGGACGACAAAACAATCAATAATCAATGGACTGCCTGTCACATCTCACGGTCTCTAATTTCCCCTTCTTTAACACGCGTTATCGTGCTAAAGCTTAATCGCTGATAGGCTATTGAGTCTTGGAAAGGAAGAGAAAAAGAGAGAGAGAGAGAGAGAGAGAGAGAGAGAGCTCGAATGAGAGGGAGTAAGAGAGAGGAAGAAATTAAGGAATTCGGAGAGAGATAGAGAGAGAGAGCGAGAGAACCCGGAAAGCATAGAAAAAGATAAGTGAGAGCGAGCTTCCGGTTGACGTGTAGTTGTTAGCGAGATTTCCATGTTTAAATTGCCTAACGACAATCTCGAATCAAGACATCTCTCGTTAATTTTAATTTTTTTCTCCCAAACGTACGATTTTTCTTTTTCTCTCTCTTTTTTTTCTTGTTTTTCTCTCTCTCGTTCTTTCTCTGCTTCTCTTTCTCTCCTTCCTCTCTCTCAACTCTCTCAAGCTCTTGATACAAACATCATTTGTTGGTTAACCGACTTCCTTATGTATTTTGCAGAAAACAGTGTTATAGGTTGAGATTCTTATATTATCTATGTATGTACATATGTACATGTGTATGTGCATGTATTCATTTGATCATCATTCAAGTTTAAATTTCTGACACAAATATGTATGGTCTTCACATATTTTTTTTTAATAAGGAGAATCTTCGTTTTCTTTTTTTCGCAGAATTCCCTCCGTAATTTCGTAACCGCTAACGCTCTTTTCTCTCTCTCACTCTCTCACTTCTCTCTCTCTCTCTCTCTCTCTCTCTCTCTCTCTCTTTCTTTCTGTCCTTTTTTTCTCTTTTTCTACATCTTTCTTTTTCTCTCTCTCTGTCTCTCTCTCTGTCTCTCTTCTCTCTAATTAATATATTAAGCGTTACCATGCGCACGCAGACGTCATTATGTCTATGAGTCCTCATTCTCCACCTCTGCCTCCTATTCGCTATGCAAGCGTAATTGCCCACTCGCTTACCATCTTGTTCTCTCTCTCTCGCTCTCTATCTCGCCCTCTATATCCATCTCTACCTCTCTCCTTCTCTCTCCCTCTATCTTTCTCTTTCTCTCGCTCTCTCTATGTCTCTCCCTCTCACCTATCATTGCGGATAATCTTCAACAAGTAGCTGATTCATGTGAATGCCTACAATGAAGTGTCTCGAGGCCTAATCAGCAAAAAGACGCCTTTCAAGACTGCCAAACGCCCACCGCTTGACTTTCTCGGATTACTCTACTCATTCATGTTCATCCTATGGTGTCACACATTCATAATTGTTTTTGATCCGCAATTTCTGAGGATTAGGAGATCTCTCTCTCTTTCTCTCTCTCTTCTCTTTTTCTCTGTCTCTCTCAATCTCTATGCCCAAGTGTTAATAACAAGTTTTCAAAATAGACGGCTCCTTATCTCGAACGACTTAATGTTCTGTATTTTCCGCCCATAACACTTTGCGAATAGTCCATTTTCTTGCTTTCGGAGAGGACCAAAAAAAATAATAAATAAAATTCGATATATAATTGACGAATACAACTTTTATGTAGAAACTGTTCGAATTACTGATCGAATTAAAGAAATGAGTTAATAAATCAGTCTCTTTTTTTTCCAGCCCGCCCGTCCGGTCGTCTCCTTTGACGAGTCGTCGCTCGCGGGCGCCGCCTCGTCTTCCTTGTCATCTTCTACGCCTACCGTATCCCCGGTCATCAGGCCTACCGTAGTCGTGGTCCCGAGCGGAACTTCTGAATTCGCCGTAGCTACCGTAACCTCGGTCGCCAAAGAGCCAAACACCACCACACCACCGGCACAACAGAGACGACGTGCCTTTGCTAAGGAGCGATCTACGGCGCGGGTACGGTATTAGAAAAAAAAATGTAAAATAATTTATTATTATTATTATTATCATCATCATTTTAATTTTTATATTTCTTAACTATTCACAAAGAGATCTCTCGAATTCCCTACTGCCTAAGACTGGAAAAGGCGAGACATTCGATATTCATCTTTAGCATTAGCAGCCATCGTCACATGTTTATATTTGTTTTTTTTTCTTTTCACCTGTCGCAGAAAAAATTATGAAGATTGCATTCAATATCCGCTCAGGAAGTGTTTTCATCTTCTCTTTATTTCCTGTCGTCTGCTTCCACACCAGACGCCTCGTGTTTCAATAGATTGTTTCCTTTTTTCCTGCGGCATCGGCGGGAAAGTGTGCGCGTATCGCGCAATAAGTGGCAGTTTCCTGGGCGGAGCTTCGCGCACAAAATATTCGTGTCAAGTGTTCTGAGAGCGGGAAAGGAAGTTGGCTTAGTCATGATGGGAAATGAGAGCGGGAGGCTAAAGATTTCTTCTAGTATCACCTCAAGTGTTTGTTAGATCTCATTCATTTTTTTTATCATATCATTCCCGGTGATCTTTGTCTCTTCAGTCTTCCCGAGCAAACACTTGAAAATAGCATGTAAATAATAAGCGCCTTATCCAGACAGTAACGTCATATCACTCATTCTCTCTTTTCCGCTCTCTTTCTCCCACCCTCACTTACTCTCTCTCTCTCTCTCTCTCTCTCTCTCTCTCTCCCCTCTCTCTCTACTTCAATTCTTCACCAGCGGATTGGCATGTTGCTGATGAGCCTAACCCGCCTCCGCCCTCTTCACTCCTTCTCTCTGCCACCGTCTCTATCTCTGTATGCCTCTCTCGCTCTCTCTCTCTCTCTCTCTCTCTCTAAATTCCCTCTATCTCCCTCGCTCCCTCTCCATCTTTCACTGTCTCTATCTCTTTCTCTCAATCTTTTCCACTCTCTCTCTCTCTCTCCTATCCGCTTATCACGGTTCTCCCGTGTGAACTCCGCATGAGTAGCGAAGTAGCGAACGAGAAAAGAGAAGATTACTGTTGCATGGCGGGAAACATATTCATATTCACATAAGCGGGGGAGTGATGGCGAGAGACTAGAGAACAGGAGGAGATAGAGAGTGTAGGTGGAGTTCGGGTGGATATGGGAGTGGAGTGCTTTCTGCCACCCGCTTCCCCCTATTCAAAGTGTGCTTATAAATATGCTCTGCAAAGAGGGATTAACCGGGAGGCCCGGCGAATAATAATGACGTCATGGCCTTGCAAAGACCACTCTTTTGTTATCGGGGCAGTTTCGGGGCCAGTCCATAATTTAGCCAAAACCTAGTATTTTAATACTGGCAATTAAGGAATTTAATAAAGGCTTTGATCAGGATTTTTTTACATTTATTCTTCCTGTCTCAAATTTGGCCAAAGTTAATAGCCAAACATCTACATATCTAGATCCTTGGCGTTTTCAAGTGGATGACGAAAGGCTTCTTCTTTTGCATTTGCCTCTTGGATAAAAGATATGAGTCAAGCATACTCAGAAAGTGAGAAAAAACAATGATTCAGAAAGAATCTGGAATATTGCGCAGGCAATTATTTTGAATTGGCACAACATGCCTGAGTGACTTATTGCTCTCGAGGTTTTGAGGGCCATGTAAGGTTTTTTCTTCTGTTTTCGAGTCGTTTTTCAAGTAGCGCGTACTCAATTCCGGTGGAGTTCTGGCATTCTTGGAGAATGTCAAGTTGTGCGACAGAGAACCACGCACGCTTTTTTCAAGAGTAGCCAGAAGACAGCTCATTAATTATAATTAATGAATTGCCATTCAAAAAGGCATTAGTCATCCTCGGCGGAGGCCAGCCAGCCAGCCGTTTTCCCGCCCATTTTCAACAACGATATATGCATATATTTTGCCACCTTTTCTCCCGGCACAGGTGTCTTCGAGGGTCGAATCGGAAGCGCCGCCTCCACTAGAGGCAGCGACTGCTACCTCCTCCTCCTCTTCTGCGTCCAACTCATCCTTCTGCTTCTCGGCCTTCTCGCCTGTTCCCTCTCGTACGCACAGCTGCAACAACAACAACAGCCAGTCGAGCATGGACATTACAATCCAAACATCTCGTTAGTCTTATTTTGTAAGGTCTTTTTGTAAAGTTTTTTTTTCTCAAACATTTTCAGTTTCACTCTAAAGAAAAAACATATGTTTAATTTTTTTTTCATCTCAAAATTGGTCATCGCACCCATTACGCTGTGGCTTTTTGCGGGTTGCATGAACTCGGTATTGGTAGTCAAAATCATCTCCATCGTATCCCAATATTTTCCGTTCGAGAGCCACCGACGTCCGTGGCGACGCCGCTGCCGACGCTCCACTTTGAGCCACCTACCCTGCTGCTGCCGACGACGGCAGCGAGCGCCACCGGCGATGGCGAGCAGAAGAGGGCATTCAAGGTATACTGTATTCCTCTCTCTTTCTCTTTCTTTCTTTCTCTCTCTCTCTCTCTTTCGCTCTCTCTCTCTCTCTTTCTCTCTCTCTCTCTTCTCTCTCTCTATCTCTCTTTCTCTCTGTCTCTGTCTCTCTTTCTCTCTCACGCTCTATTTTGTTACTTCTACCAAATGCTCTGTCGGACTGAAGCACATAGTAAGGAGTAAGCAACATGTGTGTTCAAGGCGTAGGTTCTCACGGTAAAATTTTTTTGCAGCGAACAAAAAGCTTTCCAGAGATGATGTTCATTTCGAATTCGGAATGTAGTATAAACTTTCGCAGCGCCAACTGCGCCTTTTCCATATGCTATCGAACTCGCTGTCGCGCTGTCTGTCGCGGGCTCTATTGTGTATGTATGTATATGTCCGTGGAGAGAGAGAAAGAGAGGGGAGAGAGAAAGAGAGGGAGAGAGAGTTAAAGAGAGAGAAATAGAGAGAGAGTTAAAGAGAGAGAGAGAGAGAGAGAGAGAGAGAGAGAGAGATGTTCAATCCTACTCCCACGCCTGCGGGGCATAAAGAGCGGACTGTGAAGTACCGGAGACAGACGCGCACTTTGCACTCTGAATACACATACACAAGCACGTGACCATACAATTCTCCCTTTACCACTCACCCCCCCCCCCCCCCTCCTCCCACATCGCCGCCTTCCTTTCTCTGCCTTTTGAAAAGCTCTCCCCGAGAGCGGAAATGAAAAGACAAAGTAGCGTGAGAGTGGAGCGAGAGCGTGAGAGAGCATGAGAAAAAGCAAAAGAGAGTGAGAGAGAAAGAGAGAAAGAGGGAGAGAGAAAGAGAAGCAGAGAAGGAGAGAGAGAGAGAAAGAGAGAGAGAGAGAAAGAGAGAGGGAGAGAGAGAGAGAAAGAAAGAGAGAGGGAGAGAGAGAGAGAGAAAAAAAAATCCAGCCATCTAGGGGGACTCCCTCCTGACACTGAGTTGCATGAAAGATTCATGGTCATTCTAGCAGCTGCCGGGGCGTGGAACGAAAGAGGAGACAAAAAGGTGCGGAAAGTAGACTCTGGAATTGGCGAGACTTCATCGTTTATTCTTTCACTCTATGTTTCTTTCCTCTCTCACTACTTTGCCTAGTCTCTCTCTCTCTCTCTCTCTCTCTCTCTCTCTCTTTCTCTCTTCTCTCTCTCTTTTTCTCTCTCTGTCTCTCTCTCTTTCTCTCTGTATCTCTCTGTCTCTCTTTGTCTCTCTCTGTCTCTCTCTCTTTCTCTCTGTCTCTCTCTGTCTCTTTCTCTCTCTCTCTCTCTCGCCCTCTCCAAGGCACCTCCAGCCTATCCTCTTTCATTCTCGTCTCCATTCCATATGCATGCTTGCGCGAGACAAAAGAACAGCAGCACAAAATTGCAACAAAGAATGGAGAAGCAGCGTGAGAATTATAAATAAGTTAAAGGGGGGGGGGGGGCGAGAAGAAGAAGAAGAAGAAGAAGACTTGAAAAAGGTATGAGAAGCCACTCTTGACATTCAACGCAGGTGTTATGAAGCATAAGCTGAGTCACTCATATATGTACATATTCAATGGCCTCCTGGTTTTCAAGGGCTTTTCCTAACAACTTGAAAAAAATGAGATCTCTCGTTGGACAGTCATCAAATCTATGAGCAATATACTTCAAGCTAAATATTACATCCACACCCTGTTATATACATATGTATAACTGTCAAGGCCGAGAAGACATGAAAGTACAATTGAATTTAGTTTTCGTAGAGTTTTTGGCATATTGGGTCTTCAAGGTCGCCAAAACTGCTGGCCAGAAGCTCGCGGGTTCGAATCCTGTCTCGGACATTATGTTTGCAGCCCACTTTTTTCTTGATTGCAGTCGCCTCCTCTGATCTGCGAGCAGGGCCCGTCGGCGCCGTCTTCGCCGACTTCTCCCGGCGGCACGCGCCTGCGCCGCCCGTCGCCAATCATCGTCTCCGAGGACGCCATCAATCGCATCAATCTGGTACGGTAGCCATTACCGTAATCCTGGGTGTATTTTCGTAATCCTGGGTGGATTACCGTAATCCTGTTTGGATTATCGTAATTCTTAGTCTATTACCATTATCTGCTCATTTTATTTATTTATTGACAACATCATTTAGATAAACTCAGAATACTATATTGAGAGTACATTCAAATGATGAAAGAATTTTGCAGCTCCATTCTTAACGGATTAATAACATTATGATTAGATTGTGTCCTAATAACAAAAGAGAAATTTCTTTTCGGCACTTTGTGATGGCAATTGAAGTATGTAATTGAAGAGTTCTGAAGGACAATCTTCGTAAAGTGACAAGAAAACATATGTAAGAAGAAGAAATACAAAAAAAAATTTTTAAGCTGCAAGGCGGCTCCGGCTTCCCGGATATGTCAAGGATGACGCTGCTGTCTCCGGCTGGTTATGCGACATCCGATCTCGGCTCATCTCCAAGGTGTGAATGACTTTTTTTGCTTCTTACTTTTCACCCTTTTTTCTATGCCTACTTTCTTAATGCAGACTAGTACCGCTTAGGGATTGTCTAAAGACATAAGCATAAATCAAGTCATCTTGGGCTAAAAGAAAGCGGATTTCACTGTAAGGAAACGATGCTTCTTCTTTTATCACTGCCGTTAATGAAGAGACAACGAACAGAAATATATTCTTTGCAAAAAATATGGCCGCATACATCTATTTACAATGAACGAATAAAGAATAAAAGTAAAAGCTCTCTCTTTCTCTCTCTTTTTATCTCTCTCTCTTCATATCTCTCTCTTCTCTCCCTCTCTCAGGTCCTCCTTCTCTGCGCCCAATTCGCACTCGCCTCTCCTGCTCGGTCCTTGGACGGCGTTCCGCGAGACGCGCAGTCGTGGCAGCGTCGATGCGGACGACGCGTCTTCAGAGTGCGGGCGCGGCCACGGCGGTCACAAGGATCTCCTCTCGCCCGGTTCTTCTCTCTCTCTTTCTTTTGGTCTTCTTCTTCTCCTTCCACCCCTCCCCCCTAAAATATCTCTTCTCTACATGCATATACATATATATGTACATACATATGTACTGTACCGCTCACAAGCCAGGGCTCGGAGCCGCTCGAGCCATATTCCCTGGCTCGTGGGCGGTACTGTACATGCATAAATATCAGACATATCACAAGCAAATTAAACGATAAGTCATTTTTTTAATAGTAGAAATAACAAAAAAAAATGAAAATATGCATATGAATGAATGAATTTATTTATTTTCTCCTCCAGGCATGATGCTCTCCCCAGCGCCCTTCTCGCCCTTCTCCGACTGCACGGATGGCCAGGAGACGCCGTTCAGCGCCTTTACACGCTCGCCGAATCTCTCGCCTCATTTGCCACTGAGCGGGCTGCATTTTAGGTGTGTGTGGCTTCCTCGTTCTATTTTTCTTGTTTATTTGTTTGCTCGTTTCCAAAAAAAAGAAAAAAAAACGAACAAAAAAACATTATGCGCATTATGATGAGTATAATTTATCTACTATGTATGTATGTATGTATATAACAATCACGAAATGTTGACTGTTCCTCTTTCTCTTCAGCTTTGACCAAATGCGCAGCGTCAGCTCGATGTCGCATCATGGCGCTGATGCGCACGCGGCCGCCGCCGCCTCTCTGCTCGTTCCGCTCGACCGGTCAGAAACGTATACAAATACAAAACAAGAGAGAATATAACCCATTTCAAATTACTCATAAGCGAGAATACTGTATGATTTAAAATTTAATTTGGCGCCAAAACCAAAGTTTAAATTGCCTCCGAATTCTCAGAGAGCGCTCTCGCTCGGACGGCGAGATGGCCGCCTCGTCGTCGGGCGCTTCCGACGAGCACATGGACACATCGACTATTTCGGTACGCGTTTCAGACGACGCCATTAGTGGCGGCTACTGTGCTTAGCGGAATGGTGTGATGTTCAAATGACAGAGAAATAGCGGGAAATTCAAATGGAATAGAAATGGCGGAAAATTCTAATGATAAAGAAATGGCGGGAAGTTTAAAATCCAATTTTTTCTCTCTAGGTTCCGTTGACATCAAATTGCGCGAGCCGCTCGACCGGTCAGTACAAGAAGCGGCTGCTGCAAAAGTACGAAGCGGAGCAAGAGCGGCGGCCGACCGCCTCGTCGGCCGCGCATCCGCCGCCGGCCAAACAGCGCAGCACGAGCAGCCCGCCACCCGGAAGCGCTACCGTAAGCTTCCTCTCAGCTTTTCGTGACGGGACCCGAGGACATTTGAAAAGTGCAGTTATTAGTGGTCAAGGGCTAGTAGAAAAAGGAGAAGAAAATACAGACATAGAAAATGGCGCCGCGAAATTCAAACGTGTAATAAAATTGACACAGGAGTCCGAGGTGGACGACTTTGACCTTCGCTCCATCTCACGCCGCTGCTCGCGACAGCCGACAGTCGACGAGGGCTGCTCGCTCTCTACGACTGATGTAGACTCTTTTTCTAATTTAAATTTATTTTAATCAACCAAAATAGGCAGGTTTTCTATTAAAAAGGTAGAAAAAAAAATAAAACTGCATAATCTCTCCAACTTTAGCTCACCTTCGGCGTCCAGGAGGCGCTCGGGCACAAGAAGCAGATCGACCTGTGGATGGAGCAGCAGATGGCGGCGATTCAGCAGCTCTATCGTAGCCCCGAGATGCAGGCGCGTCTCGCGCTCTCGGCGGTAAATTCAAATATTTTTGTTTTTCTTTCTTTCTATTTTTACAATCGACCTTAAACAATAAAATATGTACTTCACAACACACAAAAACGCACAACCTTAGCAGGAAAAGTCTAAGAAAATGCCGTTGCCCATAACTAGGGCCGTGTTTTAAGAAGACAAAAATTTCTTCCTAAAACGCGGCCCTCATTTTTGGACCGTGAATTATTATTATTTTTTGTGCTTCAGGCCGTCGCCGCCTCCGCGGCCGCCGCGCAGCAGCAGCATCATCATCATCAGATGCAGCATCAGCAGTCGCATCCGCCGCCGAATCCGTCGCTGCTCGCGCCGCCCGTCGAGCATCTCCCGAAGCTCATGGCGCGCCAGGCAACGATCGACACGCCCTCGGGCTCAAGTGGACCGATCAAGGTGCTGACTCTCACTCTCATTCTACATAAACATATGTACCAGTCAATAGTTTAGTAGGTAGATCAAACAAGTAGATCAAAATTTTGGAGAGAATTCCCTGCGCCATTAAAATGCGCGTGTCTAATGAAGCATGAAGAAAGACACACACACACACACACGTGGTCCTGAAGCGTGTGACGAAGGGTTACGGTATCTCCTTTCGCCTCAGAACTCGGTGACCCTGTGGCGGCGGTCGCGCTCGCTCACCGACGTCTCGCAGCAGCCGGCCACCTTTGTCTGCGAGCACTGCGGACAGGCGTTCGCGCTCCACGATCGACTCGCCAAGCATATCGCATCGAGGCATCGGTAGGCGGTTGCCTCTCTCTCCTCTCTCACCCTCTCTTTCTCTCTTTCTCTCTATCTCCCTCTCTCTCTCTCTCTCTTTCTCTCCCCTCCAGCGCTTTCCTTCTATCTCGCGCACTCTCTCTCTCTCTAGATAAAGAGAGATAAGCGACTAATCATAACTTTCATTTGAAGAGATCGCACTCCGTCCACCGACGAGAATGCCAAGGTGCACAAGTGCACGACGTGCAACAAGAGCTTTGGTCGCAGCGACATGCTCACGAGGTATGATCTTTCTTTTTCTCTGTCTAACCTCTCTGTATTCTTTCTCCCTCTCCTTTTCTCCAATCTCTCTCATCTCTCTCTCTATCTCTCTCTCTCTCTTTCTCTTCTTTTCTTCTCTCTGTCTCTATCTCTCTCTTCTCTTTCTCTCTCTTATATATTTTTCTTTTTCTCCCTGTCTTCGCTCTCTTTCTTCTCTCTCTATCTCACGATCATTTTGTTTCAAGACACATGCGCCTTCACACGGGCCACAAGCCGTACGGCTGCCAGCTGTGCGGCCAGGTCTTCTCGCGCTCCGATCATCTCTCGACGCATCAGCGGACGCACACGGGCGAGAAGCCGTACAACTGTCCGCTCTGCAACTATGCCGCGGTGCGTCGAGTGCCGCGCAATTTCTTACTTTTCCCATTTCGGAGACACCTTATCTTGGCAATATATCGACATCAGCAACATATTACAGATAGTTTTTGAATTATAGTGTACAAGGGAGTGTCAAGCGTTTCTTACTTTTACCACTTGGTCACCACACCATAATTGCAGAGTCGGCGCGACATGATCACTCGTCACATGCGCACACATCTGAGGCCGGACGGACCGCCACTCGAGCTGGGCGCTCATCAGATACAGCAGGTCGGCAGCGAGATCTTCTCTTTATATTGTCTAATTTATTTAACAAGTAATTTTTTGTTAATTTTACTGATTTTTATTGATTTTATTCAACAATCACTGATGTCTTTTTTTGAGAATTTATTGATATTTGTCCCTCGTTTTGGAAAGAAATTCTATCGATCATTTTGCTTGAAAGAGAAAGAGAAAAGAGTAAAGAAGAAAGGTTAACTGTTAAAGAAATCAAAGAGTATACTCTTTGACTACTATAATAGTATTCTCTTGACTACTATAATAGTATTATCTTGTAATACTAGATGAGCATGATCTGCGGCATCAACCCGAGTAACACGGACCTGCGCACGCTCATGAGCGCCCTCGGCACGAGTCTCGATGAGAGTGGTGAGTTTCGTCATCATCATCTTTTAATTCTTATTTCATCATCATTCCTTTTTCAAATTTTTAGTAAATTAATTTTTTTACTTAGAAAATACTAATAACAACTTTGAAAATGGTATCGGATATTATGCCCTTTTTGCAGTGCCCGTGACCGTGGTGCCTGACGTGAGCGCGGCCGCTGCCGCCGCGCCGTCTCCTCAGCGGCCGTCTAGTCCGCCGCGCTCGGCCTTCCAGGCGACATCAAAGGCGGCCGCTGCGGCGGCAGCCCTTTTATCTGCGACGCCGCATCCGCAGCAGCACCAGCACCAGCAGCAACAGCATCATCCGCCCTTCCTCGCGCGCCAAGCCAGCATCGGCGGCTATGCAATACCGCCCTGATTTACGGCTCACCACCACCACTTTTTCTGCGATTTCACATTCATGTACCTCCTACCGTACCCCTCAAAAGCACACACACACTAAAAGTACTCTACAACCTCACATCACCCCTCAATATACACTCTTACAGCATGGATATCTTTGCGTATTTATGAAGAGACTCTAGTCACGGAGGCATATGGAAAAGGAGATATTTATCTAACTTGCGCAGTTAATTACATTAATTACACAGAGCAGTGAAAAAAGTCCAGTAAATAGAATGATCTTGTAGGAAATTGTAGAGAGAAGCATATGCAACGGGTTCTCATAGAGTCGCGTGGTACGAAAGCAAGTTTCAGAGAAAAGCAAATCGGCTTAGTTTTTTTATTTAAATATATTTTTTCAAATATTTATAAAGAAAGAGTCATTATATAAAAATCATTCTCAGAAGTTTGAGAATACAACCAGTGGAAAATTTCCATCCGTGCATTGTACATAGAATGTATATGTACAACAGCCTTGCAAGATTTCAAAGTGTAAATATAAACACACAAAAGGGTTCGGAAATTAATATATGTATGTATGTGAAAGCCGTATAAAGATTAGAGAGTGCGAGATCTATTCTTCATCTTGTCTTGCGAACCCGAAATTTTTTCCGCAATGAATTGTTCTTGTCGTTTTGGAGCGAATTGCTAAACATATTATTATGTGTGTGCAGATATAAATTAATAATTGCCGTATTAACCTGAACATGATAAAGGTCAGCAAGTTCTTTTCCCATCGCTAACACCTTAACGTGGAGAAAGAAAAGAGGCTAACGTGTTGCTTCATCCAAATGACAAAAAGACTCTGTCAAGAGTGTATATTATCCTTCATTTATTTGGCCTTCAAGAGAGCGCATTCAGCTTCTGTGTTCATATAAAATATATCTTAAAAATTATCAATACAATATTTTATAAATTGCATCCATATTTTGAACAACACACAGAAAAAAATGTTATGCACAAAAAAATGGAAAAATGTTCCGCGGAGATGTTACGCTGAGAAAAACATGTGATGTTTTCGCCCTGGTGAGCGTCGCCTCCTCTTAGGAAAAAAAACGTAACATTTTTTGTAAATACCTGGATGATACGTGGAGCGTTACATTTGGGCATGCACAAAAATGTTATGTTTGGCCGGAAAGGCGGCGAACGTTGGCAGAGCGCCTCCTCCAAAGAGCGAAGTACCGATCACGTCCGATCTGGCGAGTTAAGCAACGTCGAGCGGCGACACTTAGGGGGCTCAAACCCACATGTGGTCAACGTTTTCCCAACATGTTTTGCGCGTTTTATTTTACATAAAAACCTACAGTATCCCGTTCAATTGTGCCATCTGAGGTCAGCTGGGTCAACATGCTCCAAATGTTACCTTTATTTTATTTTTATGAGTCAAGTGCGCAAGTGTCTTTCCGACCTTTTTAGCAGAATGAATTAATTGCTCTGTTCAAAGAGACAGTGATATTGACATACAACTTTAAAAGTTTATCGATCGGCCGAAACTGCAAAATCAACTGTGAAAGAGTCTTGGACACAGTGATTTTTCAATCTCTCTCCATTTCTTGTTTTCTCCCCTTCTCTCGCAATTAGTAACTATACTTATTTATCTCTCTCTCTCTGTCTCTCTGTCTCTTTCTCCCTTTCTCTCCCTCCCCCCTCTCTCTCTGTATGTATCTCTGTCTCTCACTCCCTCTCTCGGTCTGTCTGTCTGTCTGTCTGTCTCTCTTGCTGCCTGTCTATCGCTGTCTCTCTCTGTCTGTCTTTCTGTCTCTCTCTCTCTCTCTCTCTCTCTCTCTATTTCTTTCTCTCCCTCCCTCTCTCTCTCTATGCATGTCTCTCGTCTGTCTCTCGCTCGGTCTGTCTGGCTGTCTCTCTCTCTCTCTCTCCCTTTTCTCTCTCTCTCTCTCTCGACAGGTACCAGGACAGCTCTCTCGCTTTTGATGCGAACACTACAAAGAGACCGAAAGGTGACTCTCTCTCTCTATGTCATGACATTCTGCCCAGAAAGGCGGTTCTAATGAGGTACAGAGAGATGTGTAAAAGTCACGTTGAGCGTTGTTCTTGCACTTACAAGTTTGCGTACAAGAGCGAGGAACACGGCCAACTCCTGACATTCACTTACAAAGAGAAAGAAAGAGAGAGAATAGAAAGAGAGAGAGAGAGACAGAGAGAGACAGAAAGAGAAGGAGAGAGAGAAGGAGAGAGGGAGCGAGGCAGCGAAACACCGAGAGACAGAGAGAGAGACCATATTGATTGATAATTGAGCGCAGAAACAACTGTTTCTGAGATTTGTGAGTTTGTGTGTTTCTTTTGCTGTGAACGCTATAAAGAGACGGAAAGGTCATCTCTCTCTATGTCATTAGATTCTACACAGAATAGCGGTTCTAATGAGGTACAGAGAGATGCGGATAAATAACGTTGAGCGGGTTTGATTACACGCACAAAAGCGAGGGATCCAACTTTTGCCACACGGCCAACTCACAGATGGATAGACCGAGTTCGTAGAGTTCTCTCTCTCTCTCTTTTACTCTGTCTCATTCCTCTTTCTTACTCTCTCTCACTCTCTCTCTCTCTTTATTCTGTCTCTTTCCTCTTTCTGTATTTCTCTCTCATGCGGGGAGCGCGAGGTGGTGGTTCGGGTCCGGGCGGGAGCAAAAATCTCAATTCTAATTCCAGATGCAACGACGACGACGCCAACACGATTCTACAAACCAGGTTAGCCAGTTTTTCAACTTTTCAACTTTTTTTTTTTTTCAACTTTTTTTTTTCGAAAATAAAACATAATTGTTCGGTTGTTCAAGGGAAGGAGACACTCATATAAAATGATGATACATATCAGACAATTAGTATGATTCGAACGATTTAAAAAAATTTTTCGGTTACAAGAAGCCTCCCTTGACAAATCTTCTAATACGTTTGCCTGGTATTGAACAGAGAACGAACTGGCACATGTATAATATGTATGAAAAGATGAGGGCGGACAGCTAGAAGCGAGAGAGAGTGAGGAAGAGACTGATGGTGAGAGAAATAGAGAAAGAAAGAGAGAAAGGGAGAGAGAGAGAGAAGGAGAGAGAGTGGGGAAGTGAGAGGGAGAGGGGGAGAGAGGGAAGGAGAGATATAGATCCCGGAAAGGATAAGTTGGTCCATCCTAATGCTTCTTCTTCTTCTGGTCAAGCACGACTCTTCCGATGGCTCTTCGCCTCATCAGAAATGCATTAGAGCAGAAGACATTGTCTGAAGCCTCTTCTTGCTGGCATAGTGAGATAGGAATGGAGAAAGAGAGACGAGAGAGATAAAAAGTGAGAGAAGAGAAAGAGAGGGAGAGAAAACGAAAATGAGAGAGAGAGAGAGAAAAAGAAAGAACAGAATTTCCAACTTCAAGAAGAGTGGATATCGAGAAGGTTCGCAGCTCCAAGAGCAGGATCTCTCATCGGAGCGGTTCCAGGAAGTCTAGAAACCGAGTTTTTATCCTCTTTTTCTTCTTTTTTTCGCACCACTGCAATGCATACGGATCAAAGGAGAAACGAACGTCTGGAAACATGGCCTTGACCGCAGTCATCATCTTCTTTTATCAAAAGAGTTCCTTGAAATGGAATGGATATCCGAGGGCGGTCCAAGTGGCCATTTGCTCGAATGTCACAATGGCGTTTGCTGCGCGCGCAGATGCAGTAGGCTGATAGTTGACTGCCTTATCAGCCTACGGCTTCAGATTACTGTATCAGCATTATTAACAAAGTCTACTGTTTGCTTCGCGCTATCGTTATTGGGTAGTCAAGCCTAGCAAAAATATAAACAGTTTGTCCAGGTCCAGAAATTTATGACATCGATGTTACGAACTGTTTATTTTTGTCGCTAATAAGAATTAAAGAAAACGAAGGCCATTGTCGAAGCGATTTTATTAGCGAGAAAAGAAGAAACTAAACGATGGAAAATCAAGAGCGGACTTCCCTTTTCTTCGTCGTTCTTCTCCTTCTTCTCTTGTGCTCCAGCAGCATCAGCGCCAAGGAATGCGTGCATAACACAAAGGTTTTTTTTCGCGATAAATTTTTATTATGCATACTAATGGAGAAAGTTTCAATGCGAAATAAATTAATAATACTTTTTTCTCTCCCTCTCTATCTCTCTACACTCTCGTTCTCTACTGTCTCTCTCCACTCTCACTCTATAATCTCTACACTCTTTTCCACTTAATCTCTCGTCACTCTCTCTCTCTCTCCACTCTCTCTCTCTCACAGGGCAGCTGCAGCGTCGAGGATCTCTTCGGCTGGTGCTTCCACAACAAATCTTCGGGCGAGTTCAACTGCGACGACGCGGGCTACTGCGCGAATAAGCCGACGATTCAGGTCTCATTTTTTTTATCTAACAATTTTTTTTACATTAGAGATACCGTCTATTAGTCGAGTTTCTAATTTTATAATAAATAACTAAATTTAAAAAAAAACAAATCAATAATTTGATACATTTTAAGGGAAAAGCCAAGTCCACCGGTTGCTTCTATGAAGGCGAGGATCGTCTTTGTTGCTGCAACGAGATTGTCAGCACGTCCTCTTTTTCTTTTTCTTTTTTTTTTTGCTCTTTGAAATGTTCGTTTTTCTCTCTCTCATTGACTCTCTATCTCTCGCTCTGTACAGTCTCTCTTTTAATATCTCTGTCTCTGTCACTGTCGTTCTCTCGCTCCCTCTCTTTATCTTTCTCTTTCTCTCTCACTTTCTCTCTCTCTCTCTCCAGGACGGCTGCAACGTCGGCTTCATCCCGATGGCGCCGAAGACGAACGCGGCGCAGGCGTGCTCCTTCAGCATCGAGCTGCCCGGTCTCGATCCGCGCTTCTTTCGCGATTGCGAAGATCCGTGGTGCTACGCCTTTCTCACTCAAGCAAGCGCCCCTTCTAATATTGACTGGAACTATTGAACGATTTATTAACTGGTGGAATTAATATATTAAGATATACATTTCTTATGGAATAAAACAAAATGGTCGCTTTATTTTCTTCCTAATATTTAATCAACAAAAAATTTAATTTAATCAGTTCAGAATGACTTAATCTTTGATATTTTTTCTCCTTTGCCATTCGCAATTTAAAAATTTTAAATCAACAATAAATATATTTTAAATATTTATTTAGGAGTCAGAAGAAGGCGGCGGGCCAACGAGCGTCTGGCGAGGATGCCAGTCGCGCACGCTCATCAAGCACCATCTCAATAAGAAAGAGGACGAAGTTGGCACTCTCTCTCTTTTCTCTCTCTCTCTCTCGCGCTCTCTCTCTCTCAGTGAGTGTGCCACTTCTAATTAGCGCTCTATTTTATCTCGTGCACTTACCACTTTTGTATATTATTCATATGTATATAGTATAAGTCAATAATACTACCTTATCAGCTCTACAAGAACAACACTCGCTGGCGTGATCAGGAGCATCTCATCGAGCTGCCGAGGTAGGTCAATGATTAACTAGATTTGACGGACCAGAAAAAGGCATTTGAATTCGCGCCATTTAGCCTGAATATCAGGGGATATCGACGTGGTATTTAAAAAGGGGTTAAGTTTATATAAGTGCTATAGAATGCCGACTATTTATGGGGAAATGGGATTGGCAAAAAAAAAACTCTAATGAAAGCTTTTGTTGATGCGACGACATCACGACTGGCGTCGACGAGGCCAACGGCACCGTGTCGAGATGCTATGAATTTGAGCATACGGTTTCTCTCTTTCTCTCTCTCCTTCTCTCTCTCCTTCTCTCTCTCGCTTTCTTTCTCTCTCTCTCTCATTCTCTCTCTCACTCCTGCTCTCTCTCTCTTTCTCTCTCTCACTCCCTCTCTCTCTCTCTTTATTTATCTGTCCTTCTCACTCCCCCAACCTCTCACTCTCTAGCTCTCTCGCTCTCTCTCTTTCTCTCTCTCTCTCATTCTCTCTACACTCTCTTTTCTCTCTATCTAATTCTTTCGTTCTCTCTCTCTTTCTCTCTCCCTTTCTTCTCTCTCTCATTCTCACTCTTTCTCTCACACTCACACTCTCTCTCTCTCTCTCTCTCTCTCTCTCCAAGGTGAACGACGTGGAGCAACGCAGTCGCATCTGCTGCTGCCGCGGACGCAACAAGTGCAACCGTGACTTTAGCTGGGCGAATGAGGCGATTGATAAGCAGACGGTAAACATGAAAAAACAATTAAACGTGACGGAATTACGAAATTTCCTAATTAATAAAATAATAAATCAATACATCAATCAATATTAACTACAGATGACTTTTGTGGCGGCCGTATATAACCATTTCTAATTGAGGTTTATGTCTTCTTTCTTACAAATAAAAAAAAGAAAAAAAATATTTGCTAGCTGGACCGCTTGATGCAATCGCGACGCGGTCCAATCGTGTCGTCCGACGGAGCACCATCTTCCCGGCCGCTTCTCTCTCTTCTTTTCTTCGCTATTTCATATTCGGGCGGCTTTATTGTGAAAGAAAGGAGAAGTGGCTAAAAGTAGTCGCTCCGAAATCACTTATTAGATGATTTCGGTGCCCGAACATTTTTGTATTTCTTCGCGCTAGCGTCCAACCAAGTCCTAACAAAAATTTATACCCATGTAGTATCTACATATTTGCTTGTCCTCGATTGTTTCCTGAAATGAAAACATGCACATTTTCCTTGGAGCCTGTTTATTTGCCAGCTACATACAAACATATATGATATGTACATGATTGCTTGCATGGGTTCCGGCTAAAACAAAGAGAGACAGCATGACTACTGTGGTAACGTGCTCATTGAGAGCAAGAAGGTAATAAAACAATGAAAGGAATAATCGCTAATTGGTGTCAATTAATCACACCAAAAAAGAGGTCTCTCTCTCTAACTCTCTCTCTCTCTCTCTCTCTCTCTCTCTCTCTCTCTCTCTTGCTGCCTCTCTCGCTCTTTATCTCTCTCTCTCTAACTCTATCATTCTCACCCTGCGCTGCGTTGACCTACTGCCCGCAAGCTGCTTACCGACCTTGAAAAAAAATTATGTGACATTTCAAATAATTGGTACAGCGTTTCGCACTATCATTCTCGTGTGCTAGTACTATTTTGCTATTCTCACGAGCTTAAGGTGGAATACTCCCCCCCACCCTCCATCGTCTAGATAAATGGGCCAGGTGGAATATTTCGCTGCAGAAAGAGTTTTCAGGCAATTCACATATCAATATGGGATCATGGAATTTGTCTTTACCAATTCCATTTAAAAAATCTAGAAAATCGTTGAAATTTTGTGAAACTAGTTTTTGCATGACATACTGTGACAAATTTGGGTGCGTTGCCACATAGTTTGTGTGTTGTGTGTTTTAAGTTCTTCGAAAGTTGCCAATTTCAAGTGGAAAGACGAACATCGGCTCTGGTTTTTTTTCCTTTGATGCCGCTTTAAAAAAAACCAATTTAAACACTATCTCTCCTCTCTGCACTCTTGTGAAGTTGACGGATCCCAGCAAGTAAGAGTTGTCTCTGGCAAATTAGCACCACGCGTCATCCACACCCTCTTAAATACATAGATTTTCGATAGGGGGCGGCGCTAAATACTGTGAATGTTCCTCCGTCAACTTCGTACAGGTCATTCCGAATTTGTCTTCCTTCCTATGTACCGAGCGACAAATACCTTTTTTCTTTCATTTTTTTTAAAACTTTTTTTTTCAAATTAATTAATAAAAAATAAATAAACGACAGATATTTTGCTTTGATTTGTTTTTCCAAATTTAATTTTGATTATGATCGATCATATGTATTGTTATAATGTAGAATATATATATATATATATATATATATATATATATATGATATACATATGTATAAATTTTATTCTTCAGAGGCAAGCATTCATGACGTGCGACGACTACGCAACCTTTGAACGAAGAGTGAAGAAGTGTCTAAATGAAATTGACACTCTACTACTCGACAATGAGAAAGTGGTGCAGAATGAGGACATCTACCCAGCCCCGTCCTTCCTAACTGAACTTGAAAATATAACGGGAGAAGCGCGAAAACTGCTACTGGACCGGTGCATCCACAGTAACGCCCACCTGCACTACCATCTCAAGGATACCTCAAAAGCTGCGGTAGCAGCGCTCGAGCTTCTACGTGGCCGCGCCGACAAATTTCATCGGCTCAAAGAAGTCCTGGACAAGCAGCGCGCGCTGCTAACGCGTCTGAAGAATGGCGCGTCATCGATATTCGAGCATGACGTCATCGATCTGAACGAATCACTTGCTGAGCTTGATAAAGTTCTACGTCTGATGGATCGCGACGCGGAAAAGGTCAAAGTTCGCGACGCCATCCAAAAGGTCGAGAAGAAGCGCGAAGAGATCAAAAAGGACCTCATGACTGGCATGAAGAAGGAGCAAACACGTCTGTCAGGAGTCATTGCTGGTACGCCTGGCATCGACGTTCTGGAAGGCATTAAGCGACAAGAGATGCCCGAACTGACAGAAAAATTCACCTTTATCATACGTCACTGTTTTCTTTCTTTTGATGAATACTACGAAATCAATCTCGACAAGCTGGAGAAAGAGCTCGATGAGGCGATCGTCGTCGCCTATGGTGCCCAGGCAGGTCGCCGGCGACGGCTGTTCTTCGTCAAGGTCTTGAGAGAACGAAAAGAGAGAAAAAAGTGAAATATATTATATTCATATACATATATATGAAATATATATATACATATATATATGTATATATATATATATATATATATATATATATATATATATATACTCATATATATATATATATACTACTCTTTTGCAGACATCCAACACTCTTGCTGACGATGAAGCGCGCAAGCTTCTTGAGAAGCGAATCGAAAAGCTCGAATCGGTACTGGCACGTCTGAGATCGTGGAGGGAGGAGGTAGAAAAGCGAGGAAGGGGACAAGAAGAAGGAGAAATAACAGAGGAGCCACAGACGGTCAGAGAGTGAGAAAGTCAGAGCGTGAAAGAATGAAGTTCGCAAAAAGAGAGAGAGAGAGAGAGAGAGAGAGAGAGAGAGGATGGTATAGATGGTTAGAGAGTGATAGAGTAAAACGGCGAAAGTGAATCTTCAAGAAGACAAAAATAGCTTTTCGTATTTCCTTTAATAACCGTAGCTTAGCAATCCGACTGTTAGATCGAAAATCGACTGGTTAAAACCAGTCAATGATGTTACATGTGTACAGGTTCCTGATCATTCAATGGACGCGAATCTTCCACTTCGAATGCGGATCATCGAGCTCGAGCAGGCGTATGGCCGCGAGTTAATGGACGTCAAAGAAAAGCATGGCTGGTTTCTTCTGGTAAATGTTTTTTTTTATTAGGCACTTGCCCATTTGGGCGCCTTTTTACTTTTACAATCAGAAATTCTAGTTCATTTTTATAAAAAAATACTTTTTTTTTCTTACATTAGGTAACTCGTGAGTTCTGTTGGTGCGTCGGTGCCCTGATTCTTCTTCTTCTTCTAATCATTTTCTTCTTGAAATGCTTCTAATTTTTAAATGATTTTTCTTCTAAATGATCTTTCATTTGATTTATTGTCAAATTTCTCCCAATTTATCATCAAATTTTTTTTATTATAATAAATTCTTGAATTATTTTTTTCCTGCTTGATTTTTGTTCCAATTATCTTCTTTCTAAACCTTTCCGATTTTTTCTTTCATAATTAATTCTTGAATCATTTTTTCTAATGCTTTTGTTCTAATAATCTTATTTTTAAACCTTCACGATTTTCTTTTCATAATAAAATCTGGCATGATTTTTCTTCTAATCATTTTCTTAATGATTTTTTGGAAAGAATAAGTTTATACAGATATGCTGTGATTTACAAGAGAATCAAATGTTCAACGAGCCCGGAAAAGCACCGGCTTGGATTTTGCTCAAAAGTTATTTATAATTGCTTTCTAGTGTGAGGAATCGATAGGACATGGTCTAGGAACCGGAAAATGCCTTTTTCGTTTGCCATGAGGGCTTGAATGATGGGGCTTGCAGCGCTAATACAGTATACATACCAGGTATGTTTGTACATATCAGGGATGTATCGGAATAAAAATTTTCATAACGGAATTCGGAATTCGGAAAGCCCCCTTTCATAACGGAATTCGGAACTTCAAGTTTCAATAAGAAAATGGGAATTTTTTCTCTCTAACTTGTGGTCTATCTGCCGCGCTTGGGGCATAAAACAACAGTGAGATTAGATGGTGGATGTGCTCTGCCGTGCCATTAAAATCTTGGGTGAAAGCTGAAGAAAACATTGTGAAATATTTTTTTATTTACTTTTGTTCTCTCGTTTTTGAACAGTATCTCGCGCCCACGGAAAACTTCTACCAGTTACAGCAAAAGGTGCAAAAAGTATATAAAATTAGTTCAGTTAAGGAGATAACTGAACTCCTCTACTGAACTAGTTTTAACACAACTCATTTCCTCGCTATGATCAGGCGAGAGAAAATCGCTCTCAGTTCCTATCTCTTCCCAACCTATCGATATGGGAAAGCGAACCCAGTTCTCTCTTTCCCCAGACCTTGACGTTTCCTGCGTCGCTATCAAAGTATTTGTTGCCCTCATTGTCCACATCGTCAGGAAGGCACACTACTCGGGTTGATAGACCGCCTGGCCAAGCTAGCGGAGTGCCCCGACTGATTCAACGGTATCCTACTTAACATCTCCTCTCCCAGCCACTCCCCTCACTAATAGGACATTTAACCTCCAACGCGTCGCGTCCGCAGTCGCACGCTGAACAGAGGCAGAGAATCGGGAGAAGGAAACAACGGGGGTCGGTGGAGAAAGGCAGCGATAAGGAGATTGCCGAGCATGATAATTCCATGCTCCTCGCCAGCCTTGCTGCTCCGTTACAAACGGAGTCCGTTCTCACCTCTCTCCCTACGGCATCTCTCTGGAAAAAGTAAGCTGCCATCGGCACCTTCCAACTCGACAGCCCAACAAGGCCGAAGCATCAGACAAAATCGTGACTTTTGAAGGGGTCTCTATCTCGGGCCTAGAGACCTAATCCTTTTTGATCGAATTCCGAACAGTGCCTTGGCCCAAATCACTAACCGATCTACCTTAATAACTTTATCATTTCAGTTTATGTCTGCACTTTATATATTGTGAAGTTTGGAAATTTATTTAAGTTTTACCAAAATGCGCTTCAGAAAAGGTCTCCTCTTATGAAAGATACATTTCATTATAATTTCGCCCGACTCAAAATGTCTTCCGAATGGGAGTCTTCCGAATTCCGAACGGAATTCGGAATTCGGAAGACTCCCTTTCAAAACGGAATTCGGAAACCGGAATTCCGAAGAGAAAAAAGGTCGGAATTCGGAAGTCGGAATTCGGAATTCCGATAAACCCCTGGTACATATGATATATGTATGTATGTACATACATACCATGTGTGTACATACATCAGACGATGGAGATAGAAGACGTGGCCCTTGTTGCAGTGTGCAAACGTAAATGCATAGCACAATTGAAAAGATCATGTAAGATCGCGCGCGAGCTGATCTAATTAGACGAAAAAGGTCGAGTTATTTGTATGTATGTATGTCAGTATCAAGAGGCAAAAGAGTTGAAAGTTGCAGAATGAGGAGGAGGAGGAGGGGACTACCCATTTGCTAGGGTAGCGATAGCGAACGAGAAGTGCATGAATCTATGTACATAGTCTGTTTGGATGGCCCATCTCACTAGATCAACGAAAATCTTGCTCATACATATGCCTTTTGAATATTATAGTGATACCTGAGCCTCTCTCATCGATCTGTTATTGCTTTCTTCTCCTCTTTAACACTATAAATAGCTATTATTTTAATTATATATTTACAATAAATGAAAAGAGAAAAGCAGCGTCGGTATTACCTATTCTGTGTTATTAGTTTCAAGTTGGCTTGCAAGTTTACTACGGCCCGTAAAAATGAACTATATTGCGTTTGAACGTCATCTTCTGCACCATTGGACACCTCCAGATGTATATCTCTGCATGTCCCTTAATGATATCATCTCTAAATGGTAGCAGTTCCCGGAATCTGAAAGAAATGATTGCAAGCGATTCTCTGAATAACTCAGTGCAATGACAATGATTCCAAACGGAGGCAAAATAATAAAAAAATTATAATCGAGAGCCTAATGGGATAAAACAATTGTCGGCAATCACATATGAGTCCTGACAGTCAACAGATGATATGTATGCAAATAGAGCCTAGAGACAGTTTACTTACAATCAGAACTTAAAGCAGACATGATGTATGTATCTACATACAGCACATTTGAGCTGACTGCGCTCAATCGAAACGGCTTCCAAAGAACCATCTCATCATCTTTTTTTAGGCTAACTCATTGTGCGGATTAAAGAATGCGCCTACAGTATTTCATGAATGATGAATTAACATGGCCCAAAGATCAAAGATGACAGGGGCACCACTGGATTTGTAGAGCAAAAAGTACATACTGCATGCATTCTTCTTATCCCGAAAACCTTTATTGTTAGAAGAGTGAAATTCGTTCGCTGCTAATTATCAGTGGTGCTACATACAAACATATCTATTAATCTAGGAAAAAAACTGAGCTCGACTTTTTTTGTATTTTTTTTTTTGTTTTTTGGCGTTTCATGTTACTTCTTCTACATCACCTGCTGGCTAATTAACTGTAGCATATACGGTACTAGGTGTTGATCACGGCTCCTCGATGTCTTTTGACTCACGTTTAGTATGCATCAACTTATTTAGCGCGAATATACAGCAAAAAACATCGTAAGAGTTTTTTTTTTTTACAAATTCATTTCTCATTCTTAAAATTTGATTGAACGACAGCTTTGGAAAGGCCAACTCTGGAAAACATGACAGAGAAAAACAAACAAGATTTATACGCAAGATTGGGAGATGAGAAGAAAGGGAGCGGAGAAGTCGGTGTGTTTTGAATGGAGAAGCGGAAGTGTCCTATATGGTAATGGACGAGGAGGCTGTGTAGGCGGGCCAGAATCTTTGTCAGATGCGGGGGTGACAGGGAAAGTGGGGTGCGTTATGTTAGGAGCCATTGAAAGCACAGAACTGGGAGTAGTTGAGAAGAGGATGGGAGTGGAAGAGAGAGGAGCTCTCATCTGTACTCTACAGTTGCTACTTGCTGTGGCTCGATCTGCAATTGTATATAAGATATAGTATTTCATCAGGTATCGTAGCCATTTAACATTTCATGACTAATGAAATATTTTAAATCGTAAACTTAATTCACGCACTTCCTCTTGGATGTCTTGGACGCCACCTTGGTCGTATTTGAAACGGTCTTGAGACGCTTCTTGAACGACCTGAAATTTGCGGGTTGTTAGGGCCTGTTTTGTGCGACCGGCTTTTCCTTGAAATATTTTTATTGATTGATATTATGCACTGACTCGCATGCGGTGTTGAGTTGCTCCATGAAATCCTCAATGTCCTTCATGCGCTCCGGTCTCTTCACAGAGAACAGGCCGAGAAGCATGGCCATGTAGTCGGGGAGGTACTGTGAATTATGGAAGATGTCATGAACTTTCCCGTCTTTCTCTCGCTCCAAAATACAATCTAGAATAAACAAAAACACCTTGAGGTCGTCGAAAGGCACCGACTCGGTCGGAAGATTGAGCAGCTGGTGTAGAACATCAATCTCAAAGTACGGATTTCCTAATTTAATCAATATATAATCTTCGTAAAAGAACTCTAACTCGCATACATATATCTATAGCAGCGGGCAATACAATGGCATATTTTAGGGTTTCATTCATTTTTCAAAGATTTAGAAAATGTTTGAAATTTTCAGAGCAAAAGGATCATTGAAAAAAGCCTATTAATTGACACAAACTTCTAGTAAATAAATGAAAAAAAAATAATAAAAGTAACATCAAATAAATAATGTATTATAAAACATATTTTGCACCGACCGCCTCCAGATTCCGAAGTTCGGCCTCGTCCATGCTGAGCAGGGGCTTGTACGCGAGCAGCGCCATTCCAACAGTGCACGCGGACTGGAAATCGACGTCACGCACCTCAAAATTCATTCATTTTATTCAATAAGTTTGTCACCAATTTATTAGTGATTTGGAAAGGGTTATTTTCTTTGAGGTTTGGATTTTCGGGTTAAGCAATTTAGAGTTTAAGGGTTTCAGGATCTGGGATTTATTATGGCAGAGTTTGGCATTAAAAAGGCAACAAACCAAGATGGTCTCCTTCTGATTTTCGAGCACACGTATAAGGGTGTCGTGAATGACTTCCTGAAAAAAAGCAGCTATTTCTTTTTTTCCTCTGCAAATTGATTTAATTTTCTGCCAATTTTTTGTTTAATCAATCGATAATGATAATAAAAGAACCGCACGGGCGTATTCAGGAGGCCACTCTTCTTGTAGCCGCGGAGAGTCGGCATAAAGTGCTTCAAGAATTGCTCCGTATCACATTGAGAAAATCTTGTGTTCGTGCGTGCTTCGTACCGCATTGAGAAAAGCTTGAGTTCGTGTGTGCGCAGCGGCTTGATCGGCTTCAAAAGTTAGCCTTTTTCCGATTTAGCAGGGTTCAAAAAGATTAAACATCCAAGATCAAACATCAGAGATCACTCACGTTGCTTACGGCCGACTTCGCATCTGCCTTAGCGTAGAATGGTTCTCTAATGTGAACGATTGCGCCCGAATCGTACATGTAGCTATATCCCACGAACGGGTAGCAAAGGCTGCGAGTCTCCTCCTGAAAAATGAAGCTTTTATTTTATTATTCTTATTCGTATCCTATTTTGTTAAAAAAAAAGATTTTTATTTTTAAATTGACGCTGTTTGCGCACTTTGTATTGACTTTCTTGGGTTTACGGATAAGGTCATCCCCGTGGTGTCCTTATGTTTTTCTCCATGGTTCCATAGTTGTTTTCAATACTTATTCTTAGCACTAAGTTTCATAGGGAGTCTATTTGAATCGAATGAACTAAGATTCCCCAACATAAAAAAGACTAACATTGAGAATTCTAAATACTATTTGTGATTACTCTACTTTTCTTCGAGTTCCTTTTCAGAACATTTGATAGGTTTATGGAAAATTCTCTGAATCCTCATCTCAAAAGGATATCAATATTTTACACACAAAAATCCTCTTTTCGCAGGGACCTCGCTTGATTCATCCACTCCGCTTTCCATGCCATCGATGGCGCCCGCACTCCTGAAGGGGAAAGTGTCAATTACGTAGCAAATCCAAAATCGACCATGTATCGTTATTAATATTTTTCAATACTTGTTTCGAATTTTCATGTTCTTATCAGCGTTTCTTCTTCAAAAGCACACTTGTCTTTCTTAGCGCCCGTGCTCTCTTTCGTCTCGGTTTGGGTATCCGCCAGTGAGTCGGCGCCGGCCGAAGTTCGGGCTTCACTGTAAATAAGTATTATTTTAAGTCAAATTTTTTTAGATTTAATTTTTCTCTTAAAGAAAAATACCCCGTCTTTGTGGCATCGCCTGCGTTGTTCGAGGTCTGCAAAATTATATATACATATATTTAAATTTGAACCGATTTCCTCTAACCTCGTTCTTTTTAAATGTTGCATTGAAGATTGGGAAAAAATACGGCACCTTTCCATTAAATGCTTTCCTCCATTTCGGAAGTAGTATCCCGAGGCTACACTTTCCCCATATTTGTTTCTCCAATCTTGCGTGTTTTTTTGAATCCCACAATCTTTCTTTTCGGCCGCATACCTATTATAGGTATTGCGTTTTATAAAAGGTGAATAATCGCACCAATTTCCTCTTTCTATACATTCACAAGAGTGCTTATTGTCAACACCTTTTATTCTCGTAGTTGCGCATTGCGCTCCATCACATGTCAATTCGGATTTCCCGCATTTATGTGCGGGACATCACATTCTTTGTAGGAGTTTGTGATTCGTAAGAATTTCAAATTGAAGAAAAGAAAATGAAAAGAACTTCACCTTATAGCATGCTGCATGCAGTTGTCTCTCAACCTCCCTTTTTGCCTCCGCTATTGCTTTCGCTTCGTCATTGGCCTCCTTGAAACATATATTTATTAAATAATATAAAAAAATTTTAATTTTAATATTCATACGCATTGACGAGGTATACTAATTTTTTTTTTAGAAAACTTCACTACTAATTTGTGAAGATATTTGACAAATAAAAATTTAAAAATAAATTTACTTTGTTGACTTGTTCGATTTTGGACGTAAGTTTGGACTCTGGAACTCCATACTTTCTTGCTTGATGTTTCTCGATTGCCACCTAGAATTAAATCGAATAATTAATAGTTTTATCGTAATATTAATAATTCATCGTATGCAGATAATAGCTATATTTTCGCCTTTCACCCCATTCTTTTTATATTTTGAGTAGAGCAAAAAGGCGAGACTTCGCGCACCAAGTCCTCCACTGTCGCTTTGGTCAGCTGAATGTCCATGATAACGTTGTGTGGGAAGATGTTATGGTAGATTTTTTTTATCTGAGTGACGTCATCTTTCGTTTTCGTGTCCTTAAGAGAAAAGAATAACAGATCCACAATATGCCCACCTAATTAAGGATTTTATTTCTGAATTAATTCAACTAATATTTTAGTTCAGTTTTATTTTCTTCTGAGATTTATTTCTGTTTTTTTTTAAATTTAATAAAATAATTTTATTTCTAGTGAAATAAAAATCTTACCCTGGCCAAGATGATGCGACCGTCAAGGAGAGGGAATTCAGTATAAGGGTTAGAGTAGAACATACGATGAGATATCCGGTAGAAGCACTGAAATTGTTTTTTTTTTGTAAACAAATGATCCATACAGATAAAAAATACAGCTGAAACAATATTTTCACGGTTTTTTGTCAAGCGGATATTTGTTGCTTTTTTTAAATTACACAAGGATTACACGATAAGGACCTTCTTGTAGGCGATTTGTTCATTTCATACTTCTCTCTCACTCTCTCTCTCTTTATTTTCTCTCTTTTCGTGTCTTTCTGTCGTTGTCTCCTTCCCTCTTCAACGTCGTGTTCAATACGTGGTTGCTACTACTTTTATTTTCTCTATTTTGTTAAAGTAGCGCAAGTGTCTTAAATATCACTGACCTCACGTTCCCACTTCTCTAGAAAAAGCCGCTCGCGAGTCTGAAGATTGGCATTGAGAGGGAGAAGAAGAGAGAGATTGAGAAAGGGAGATTTAAAAAGATGGAGAAAGAGAGAGAGAGAGGAAGAGAGAAAGGTAGAGGGAGACTGGGAGAAGAGGGAGAAGAGAGATTCTAAAAGATGGAGAGAGGAAGAGAGAAGGGTAGAGTGAGAGAGTGGGAGAAGAGGGAGAAGGAGAGATTCTAAGAGATGGAGAGAGGAAGAGAGAAAGGTAGAGGGAGAAGAGGGAGAAAGAGAGAAATGGAGATTCAACGAGATGGAGAGAGAGAGAGGGTGAGACATATGTAGATAGAAAAGGGTATTATCATCTGTTTTGATGCTTTTTTTCCGCTGGGTTAATAACCGCTGGTGTTTGATGGCGCGTTCGGGTAAAAATCCATCGTTTGCATATAAAACATAAAACAAGAAATCATCGATTGGAAAGTTGGCGCAAATTGTAAGCTTGTAAGAATTGTCTTCCCCGGTGGCCTCACCATCTTGATGATTTTTAAGCAGACGGAAATGTAGTCATCCAACGGAATGGCGATGATGAGCGTGATGATCCCTGAACGAGCAAAAATTGTCACTCTTACAATTTGGGCATCTCTGCTCTTCTTCCCTGGACACTCTTATCAATTGCACGAAAAAAAGCAATTCCAATCGATAATGACGAACGGTCATGAGCTTCAGGCGAGATGTCAAATGTGCGATTTTTCCTCTCCAGGAAATACTTGTCGCAAATAATCTTCTGTAAAGTATGAACATTTTCATTTTCTCTCCTTGACACTCGAATGATTCGACGCACCCGATAACAACAATTATTGTCAAATTTTCTTGAACTAAAATGTAGATTGTCCCGGCTTTATTTATGTTTATGCTCAGCCACGCCTTGGCACCTGAGTCTTTGTCTTGGATGACTGCTCCGGATTGCTGTCTTGACTCCTTGAAGACGTCTCCTCCGAAGTGTCGCGTCTCTTCTTCTTCTTCTTCTTCTTTGGCTTCGACTTCCTAGTCTTTTTATTCCTTTTCTTTGTCAGGACCGGAGTGTCAAGCATTTTCTTCGCCTTGGCCTTCGCATTGAAACGCTTGACACAGATGACAATAATGACGATGACGATACCTGGAAATACATATACTTTAATAATTAGAACAATTGAGATTATTCAAACTTAATTCCCTGCTAAATATTTTATCTTAACTTAAATTAGTTAAATTATTGCTGAATAATTGCGACATCATTCTAATTTCTTTCACATTCCTTCTCTTTCTTTCATTTTCTCTAACCGGCGACACATGAAAAGATGAGCACGCCGGCTCCGATTGCGCCGTATTTCGAAAGGGCTTCACTCTTTTTCTTCTCAGTAGTGGTCTGAAGTTATGTTGATATTATAATTAACAATAATAATAATTTGACATTTTTGAATATGTTCTTAGAATTAACTGGACGTTACATAGTCAACTTTTTTCAGTATTCAAATCATTCGCTGCTCTCCATTTGTCACTTTTTTTGACATTCGATTCCGGTTGAGTGCCGCATTTTACCTTGAAAAAAGAAACTATCCAGACCTCAATGGTCGTGGTGGTCGTGGTAGTCTTGGTGGGCCGAGGGTATTTCTTCTCGAAGAGGCTCCGCGCCACCTTGATGGACTCGTCGTAGAAGGTACTCTCCTTGTCATTGCAGTTGGGTGTGGAGCAGTAGCACTTATAGGCGGGCTTCGTCGGTTCAAAATTTTTCACTTGGTTACATATGCTCCCGTCTGTGCTCCCGTCATCAGCGCAGCCTTCAGGAGAGTATTTGTAGTACATGGGGTCTTGTTGATCCAGGTAAACTTCTGCTTGGCACGCATGCTGATGAATTGAACAATTGAAATCAGTTTCGCGAAGACGGCATGTCTGAAAGTAGGCGCGGCAATATTACCACATAACTATTAGAATCCCTTTTATCCTTGATTTTATAGGGATTTGTAACTTCTTATGAATTAATTTTGATATCAAAGAATTGATATATTGAAGAACGACGAGATGAAAGAGAACGAACGAGGTTTGTACTGTTGTCTTCCCTCATTCTTCTCCCGAAAAGCCGCTGCTCTTCCGAACCGACTTCTCTCCACGGTCGATTTGTCGCGAAATGATTCCTTCATCTCAGTTCAATTTACACATCGACAACAAAAGTGCAAACAATAATGTAACATTGTGATTATTATAATATTACAATTTTCATAAAATGTGAAAGTACACATTCTAGCACGTGAGATTTTGCATTATTGGAAGACTTATGGCAACCCTAAGGTTTGATTAGTCGACTGAAAAAATTAACATTCTCAGGATGTGGTTATTTCATAACCGGTTAGAAAATAAAAACATTGAAAGTATTGACAGTTCAAGAAAATAAACTTTTTGTAAAAAAAAAGAAGAAAAAAAAACTTTAAAAGCTTCCTAAAGATTGCCTTCGCCCAATTTGAATTCAGCTGAAATTTTATGGTAGAAAGCAAATAAATTAAATAAAAAAAATTAAATCTTTAAATCATTCTTTCTGTTTTGAAGCATTCAATCGATCTGCCATGAAGAATTGATGAGAAAAGAAGATTCAAGGGGTTTGGAATCCAATCAGTGCTTCTAAAAGTTTCTGTTATTGACGTGATCATCTAAATATTCTAGCGAATTGGATTCTTCAGGATTCGTAGTCGAGCCGGAAATGAGAGCAGCTGAGAGCTACGAGCAGCGAACACTGCAACTCTGGATTCTCTGCCTCCGAAACATATGGAGTAAAAAAAGAGAGCTTGGAATCAACAATAATACCGAGAAAAAGAGAACATGAAATCAACAATAATACCAAGAAAAAGAGAACTTGGAATAAATAATAATACCGAGAAAAAGAGAACTTGAAATCAATAATAATACCGAGAAAAAGAGAACTTGGAATCAATAATACTACCGAGAAAAAGAGAACTTGAAATCAACAATAATACCAAGAAAAAGAGAACTTGGAATCAATAATAATACCGAGAAAAAGAGAACATGAAATCAATAATAATACCGAGAAAAAGAGAACTTGGAATCAATAATAATACCGAGAAAAAGAGAACTTGAAATCAACAATAATACCAAGAAAAAGAGAACTTGGAATCAATAATAATACCGAGAAAAAGAGAACTTGAAATCAATAATAATACCGAGAAAAAGAGAACTTGGAATCAATAATAATACCGAGAAAAAGAGAACTTGAAATCAACAATAATACCAAGAAAAAGAGAACTTGGAATCAATAATAATACCGAGAAAAAGAGAACTTGAAATCAATAATAATAATGAGAAAAAGAGAACTTGGAATCAATAATAACACCGAGATCGCGAACTGATTCGAAAGCGGAGAGGGGGGGGGCAATCATCAAACGTGTAAGAAATGCGCGGGTTGGATCTACCGACATGAAGGACAAAACATTTATTAGTGGCTAACCAGAGCATGGTGCATCAACGGTGCCCAGAGAAAAGTCCGTAATGAGTTTGACGATTGTACCGGTTACCTTTCTCTCCTCCTCCGTAGTGTCATTCTTTTGTAAAGCTGGCCCAAACACCGCCTTCAGTAGGTCAATAGTAACTCCCGGACGACGATCCATCAACAGAAAGGAAACACACAAAGTTATTAAAACAAACGCCGGTATTGCATTTTATGTGTATTAGCTTGCAAGGTTGCGAGACCGCGAAAGATTTGGCTCGTCAAACTCTAGTGTGCGTCTTCGTCATCTTTGAACGTCATCTTCAGCACGATTCGGCTGCTCTCTCTGGATGATGCTCAAATCTTCTCTGCACATGTCCCTTAATGATATTACCTAGAAATGGAGGCAGTTCTCGGAATCTGGAAGAGAAATATGATTTCAAGCGATTTTATGCATATCTCAGTGCATCGACAATGATGCCAAATGTCCATATACAAACGCAAAAGTGAACAATAATAATCGAAAGCCTAATGGGCAAAACAATCCTCGGCAATCTCCTCATTGCCCAATTATCGTCATCGCTCGATTCCAGCCAACCAGTCAACAGATGATATCCATGTAAATTGAGCTGGCCGTAGTTGTTATTTGTCGTAATGTTCTTAATCCTTATAATTTTTTCATGATTCTTTTCATTTGATGGTGAGTAGAAATTCTTTCTCTATCGCCATTTGAATTCCTTGGCTAGCTCATCTATCCAAACATATGCCAATTGCATGGACTCTAGCTGGCAGGTCTAAATACTCAATTTCAAAATTCCCTCTGTTCCTTTAAAGGAGGACTAAAATCAATGCGTGATCCATATGATTTTTCCGGACTATTTCGTTTGCGTTTCGGACTCACACGCTCTTGTGTTTCAGGAAAAGGCGCGAATTAAAATAGGAGTTTTTGAGGTGCTCCTTTAGAAATGCCGTGTGGTTCTTCTTCGTCGTCGGTGGATTCGCCTGCGCCGCCGTCTCTGCTGGCGGCCGAAGAGTGGCTGCTGACCGCGTACGGCGCCGCCGGCGCCGTCTTCCTCGCCACTAACGTCGCCGTCCTCTCGCTCATCGTCGCGAGTGAGCCGCGCGGCAAAGGAAGGGACCGAGCGGCCGTCGCATACGCACGACTACAGGCCGGGCTTCAGCCGCAGCATTAATCTTGCCGTTTGTCCAAGACATGTCAAGGATAATCAGTCATGACCGTTCCAAAATAAAACGAACACATGTCCTGGACACATAAACTTCTGCCTATCTTAATACACAGGGGTCTAGGACATGTCAAAGACATGTCCTGGACGTGTCCTGGACAAAAAAAGAAAAAAATTTCAATGGTCATGGACACTTTTGTGGGCTTGTCCCTTACGTGGTCATGACCATAGCGAGAGAGTGCATAAACGCGGAGAACACAGAGTGACACGCTCGTGGTTACTACCGATGTCCCGGACAGATTATGGCATGCGACCCAGTTTACGACAAACGCTGTCAAAATAAAGGTTTCATCGTACCTTTCCTAAGCCTCTATAGAGTATTGCGTATGCGTTTGGTTGCGAACCTCGGTGTTGCGGGTTCGTCACCTGGTCAAGGCATTTTTTTTTTTACATATAAACAAAATGAGAAACTCAAGAAAACAAAACAAGAAACTCATACAAACTCGCAACTTCGCGGCTTAGAAGCATCCTCTGCTCGGCGCCGTCGTTTTGAAGCAGTGCTCGCAAATGTTGCATGGACTGCCCCCCCCCTTCCTTTGCTATGTTTCTCTCTTCCACCGTTTTTCTTATGCTCATGTTATGAAGCCACATCTATATAAATGTTGTTACATCTAAGAATTTCTCGAGATGTGGTTGTGCATGAGAAGATACAGGGAAACTGTCTTGTAGGAAGGACTTAGGACAAGCAGACGACAAGTTGCAGCCTGTTTCTCCTGTCGGATGGGTGACCCTCATCCAATTGCTTGGTGCATAATTACATAACCTGTCTGGTGCACTTCGACTTAAAAAGTTGAATTTTTTTTCAAAAGTGGACTTAGGGTGAACCGTTTTAGCTTCTTTTTTTAAATTTTTTTTTCTTGTGAAATAAATATAGAATAACGGTAAAAAGAGCTGAAAATGTCAAAAAAGTATTTTAAAGCGCATATGCGCAGGTGTCCATGACATGTCCTTGACGTGTCCTTGACACGGTTATGACCAAGAACGGTCGTGACCGATTGTCCTTGACATGTCTTGGACAAACGGCAAGATTAATGCTGCGGCAGGTGCGAGGAGATAGATAGCACAGAGAGAGAGAGATAGAGAGAGACAGAGACAGATAAATTGAGTGAAAGAGAGAGAGAAAGAGAGAAATTGGGTGAAAGAGAGAGAGAGAGAGAGTGAACGAGAGAGCGAGAGAGAGTGAGAGATAGAGAGCAAGTGAGAGTTCTTAAAATCCCTAACCGACAACGGATATTGTTCAGCTCTGCTCGATCGCCTTCGACACGCTGCTTCTCCAGATTGCGCTCATGTACTGGATGAGTGGGCTGGCGATATACGCGTGTGTCGCAGTGGCGTTGCCAATCGGCATTCACGAATACTTTGTCAGCTTCTTCTTATAAGCATTCTTCATGCATTAATTCCGAGAGAAAAATCAGCATAATCGGCGCATTGTTGTATTTGCATATCTGTCATATCTCTCCCTCTCTCTCTCTCTCTTTCTCTCCTCCTCTCTCACCCTCTCCCTCTCTCTCTCCCTCTCTCTATCTGTCTCTCTCAACTTTGCATGCATCTTTCATCGGCACCAGGTTTTCATTATAATTTTTTAAATTGGATTTTTAAAATCTATTCTTAATTTTTTTGCATTTTTTACATTAGTTAATTTTTTTTTTCAAATAATTTTTGTTCATTAAAAAAAAATCATATTGTAAACTCTCGTAGAAATTGAATTCTGTCAACAACAAAAAAACCCTTTCTTATCACTCCTCCAGCCCATCACGCCGCAATCCAATGTGTAGCGGCTGTCGCGCGCACAGCGAATCGGGGCACGTGTCGCGTACGCAGCGCTTCTCGCCGTCACATGGTGTACGACCAAGCGCATGCTACGTGTGGCAGAGCAAGAGGATCAGGTTAGAGATGGAGAGAGAGAGAGAGAGAGAGAACGGGAGAGAGGAAGAGAGAGAGAGAAGAAAAAGAGAGGAAGAGAGTGGAGAGAGAAAGAGATCGATGAAATAGGATTATGGAGAGAGATTGAAAGAAAGAGAGAAAGAGCAAGGCGCCGGTCATATGTATGTAGATGAAATGCAATCTTAGACTTTAATACCACACGAGCTTCGCTGGCTGCTCGCCAAGCCGCGCTTCATTGTCTTCTCTTCCCACAATGACGTCATTCTCCTGTGCGTCGGAGGTACATACATACTGCCGAATTGTCCTTGTTTTTATTAGTACAATTATTTATGTACATCAAAGTTCATTTGATTTTCATATTGCTATTCAGCTTATTTTTAATATGTAAAGTTATATTTTGATTAATTACTCGTTGTCAGATTGCGATATTTTTATGCAATCTTTGCTGCAAGCAGAAGTGCAAGTTGGCCCAACTTGTTTGGGCCCGACCGGCCCTTAGGGCCTAAAATCTCGGCCCGGCCCGGCCCGCGGGTTTCGGGCCCTTGAATTTTGGGCCCGGCCCGGCCCGGGCCGGTCCGATTTTTCAAACATGTCAAATTCCTACTTCTAATTCGTATCTTTATCATAAAAAATTTTTCTTTTGATTTACTGTTCACAAAGCTTTCATTTATTGCATTGAAAAGCGGAATACGAATCCTAATCTGCAATATTACGTATGACCAGTACGAAATAGGGCGGAAAATGTTCGCCTGGAAATTTACGAAAAACGGGCCCAATCGGGCCCAGGGCCGGGCCCTAGCTTGGGCCCGGCCCGGCCCTACAGGGAGGGCCCTAGCTTAGGCCCGGCCCGGGCCTCTTGCACCTCTGGCTGCAAGATCACTAATTTCGTCGAACATTGATTTTAGTGCGTTTCTGTCATATCCAATTTTTAGTGTGGCTCGAGATCAAGCTGATAGTCGTCCTCCTGGCGGCACAGTCTGCGCCAGCTGCAGTGGCCCTCGCTGCTCATGCACATCTGTCGCCGCTCGAGCGCCCTCCAGCGACTAGACATGATCGCCCTGATTGTACAGGCAAGGGGGATACGGTAGCTTTGGGTAATACCCCACCTTGTATACGGTACTTTTGGGTAATGCCCCACTTTGTATACGGTACTTTTGGGTATACCAACTAGATATACGGTAACTCGGATAAGTTTTCGCTGCTCAAAATCAGCACAAGGATATCAGCTTCGCTTCTTCGCCCAACACACGATTCCTCGAAGACATTCTTGAAGCCTGATAGTGAGCAGAAGATAAAAAGACAGCATATTTAAATGTTGAGATACATACATACATACATATCTCTAATTCCAGATACCATGCGATTTCGAAAGAATAGCATGATGATATTATGTGTGCTTCCCCGTCATGTTTATGGTGATAGAACGGTTTGTATTCGTGGGTACCAAAAACTCACATACTTTTTTTACAAGAGAAATGCGAGGCATGCATATTGTTCAGAGGAATATTTTGACATAAAAGCACACTTTTTTCTATTCTAATACAATAAGAAGTGTTATCGAAAACAACTTCTCAAATGTATGTCTCCCTCTCTCTCTCTCTTTCTCTTTCTCTTTCTCTCGGCATTCTTCATTCTTTTACTATGTAATTATACTTGTTAACAAAATCGTAGAGGTATTATTATATAAACAAAAGTCTTTTAATTTTTACTTACATACATATGTGTCAAGTAGCTCAACTAAAATATGTAGGTAAAACAAACTTATTTGGAATTTAAGAGACCAAAAATGGAATTCAGATCGTACTTCCAATAACTGTCGTCGTGATCCCGCTTATCGGCGTCGCCATAGATGTTGTTATCATTGCGAATCCGTCTTACAGTATGCTTTTCCATCTTTTTTTATCCTTTTTTGTGCGGTAAATTTCATCTTACAGCTCATATTCCCGAATTTCTCCGTGGAAAACACGTTTTATTTTCGCTCATCTACATATCTATGTAATTTCCAGTAGTTCTTTATGCCCACCTCTCTCTCTCTTTTTACTCTCTCTGTCTCTCTCTCTGTCTCTCTCTCTCGCTCTCTCTCTCTATCTCTGGCTCTCTCTGTCTCTCTCTGTCTCTTTCTCTCGCTCTCTACCCCTCTCTCTCTCCCCCTCGCTCTCTCTGTCTCTCTTTCCCTCTATCTCTATCTCACCCTTTTCAGGTGTCTCCTTCTACCTCGAGCCTCTCCTCATGACACACGGCATTCTTAACTCGCTCTGCGTCGTCGTGTTCTCTTCTCGTCATCGCGCTCTATTCGCGCGCCTCTCGCGCAGCCTTCTCGGTGGAAGTACAACAAGTGTCACGCGTGTTAGACAGATACGGTAGATCAACAAGGGACTACCGTATCCCATTCGGCCAACCACGGTAGATCAACCAGAACTGGAGGCATATTGTCCGGCTACCATCAAACGGATCTACGGTATCTGATAAAGACACATCTACAGGGACTGCGGTAGATCAATCGGGGAACAATTCTCTTGGATTTTCTCCAACGACTTTGTCTTGAATTATGAAGGACTCTCTCATCATTTTTTTAAAGCATGTCTCCGAATTACAATGTACATCGAGTTAAAGGCTCGAAGATAGAGAAGCGAGAAAGAGAGAGAGAGCGCGCGAGAGAGAGAGAGAGAGAGAGAGAGAGAGAGAAGAATGGGGAAAGCAAAGGCCCAAAGATGTAAGGGTAGAAATAATCTCATTAATGAGAGACAAAAAAGGCGGATGGTTCGAAGACATAGTGAATGAGCTGATATGGATCTTTTCTCTAGTTATATTTATAATTTAGGGAATTATAAAAGCGAAACATTTGTCGAATTGCTTTTTCCCTGATCAGTTGTGGGTTTTCAGTAACTTTTGAAGTATTTTTTGATACAGTGGAGCATCGACTGGCTATATATAAAGAAAAAGTTTTCTGTCGTTTCATTGTTCTTTAAGAACAGTGAACGTGGAAACAGAGGCGGGGCTGGGCCGGGCCGGGTACATAAAAAAGTTGGGCCGACCCGCAAGTCTGATTGGGCCCGATAAGCACACAATGCCGTCCAGTCAGGACGCTTAGTGGCATTGTAATGTGCAAAACTTCCTTCATTTGTTCATTTCCCCCCTAAAACTCTTTCTTCTATACATTGAAATGAATGTTTATAACACGAGCATGAAAAATTCTGAATTTCATAACAATTTGTAACTCGTCGGACTTTTTTCTGCAGAATTTTTGAAAATCGTGCTCAAACGGGCATACGGGCCGGGCCCAAAATTCTAGGGCCCGGGAATGGATCGGGACGGGCTGGCCGAGGTCTTGTGCCCGACGGGCCGGGCCGGCCCAAAATTTTTGGGCCCGTTTACACCTCTACTTTCAATCCAATTTGAAAAAAAATATTCGTAATTGGCACGTGTATTTATTGTCATACACAAAAAATCCAAAAAGCTTTCCCGGAGGTTATCGTGTATTTCTTATCTAATTTACTCAAGTAGTGACGAATACTTGGTGCTTTTATGTAATTATGGGGAGATCGATTATGAGTTCAGCGTAGAAATCCTGTCCACTTTTTAAAAGATACTTTAGCGCTAAAAATTAAAGCGGACTCTTTGTCATCGGGAACACATCACAAATATGATGATTGCGGCTGCGAGTCGTAATTGCCGCTAAAAAATAACTAGGTCAAATTTTCGGGGGGGGGGGAGAGTCCTTAATGCCGATCTTAAAATGGGGGGGGGGGGGAATCGTTATTACCGAACTAGACTTATGAGGGAGTTGTTATTGCCGATTCGGAAAAAGGCAATACGCTCGCTTGCTGAAAGATTTATTAATATTAAATTGCGCAACTTATGATACATTGACAGAAAACACGAAAGAAAACATTGTGAATGAAATAGGCCAGTGGTCAGTGATCCTTGCCGGTGGTGTGCTTCTTGCCCACCTCGTCGAGATACGCGTGAATCTCATATCTGCGGACTCCAGTGCTCATTCGCTCCTTCAGGCTGTCCATTCTTTCCGATGCAGCTGCACGTCTTCATTAACACTACTTTCAAAAATGACATTCAATCTTTTTTTTCTTCTAAATGTTGTACCACTGCTATGCACATCATTTCTTCTGATTTATTTAATGGCCATGAAATTTTTGAACAATTAACCGTCAGCCACTGATCTTTAGCCATTGTTTTAAAAAGTGAAGGTATATATGTACGTACATGCATAAATACATTCATACATACATACGTTATTATTTTGTTTCTTTTTCTCGCTCTATTACAGCGCCATTTCATCCTTCCACCAATCGACCGCCTCCGTTCCTGCTAGTTCGGCAGCGAATACCTAAAGAATTCGGATTTTTATTTAAATTAATATATAGATATGTATATTTATGTACATGCATTTTTCCATATAAACTATTTTCTCTATTAGTGCCCCTCCCTCTATTAGAACCCCCCCCCCTCTAATAGTACCCCCTCTCGCAAGGGTATTGAAAAATAGTACCCCCCCCCTCCAATACTGTCCCTCCTAATTGTCGAATAGAGTGTACCTGGAATCTATGCTTGATGTATCGGATGCTCTTCTCAATGAATTGATTGCAAATTCATTCAAAATCTACGGTAAAACTGATATTACAGTGATGATTCCATTGAAGAAGAGCTATAATTCTTCGTTTTTGAGAATAAAATGTTGTTATCAAACTTTTAGTCATTGAAAAATAGTACCCCTCCCTCTAATACAACCCCCCTCTCGCAGGGGTATTGAAAAATGGTACCCCGGGGGCACTAATAGAGAAAATACGGTATGTAGATAAGCGACATAACAGGTACATATATAAAGTGGCATAAACTGTGTCCATTTACTTTGTCAATGCGATCGCTCATCTCTTTGGAGAGATGCTCAAGCCACTTGCCGACTCCTCCCGAACGAATGAAGGTGGCTTCGTTTCGCCTGAGACAAAAAGTTTCGCCTTGGGAATACGTTTCGCCTGAGTCAATAAGTTTCGCAAGGGGTAATAACCCAGCTAGTTACTTTTATTTTCTCACTCTATGGTCATTCAGATAGTTAGAGAAGCTCCATCTGACTGAACTTACTGTGACAATTATGTTAACTATTAATGATAACAACTTTATTTATTCATTTTTTGTCTTCTAATAGCGAAAGGCTGTCTGACATGAATCCATTGGGAACCCAGCGATGCTGCTTCTTCTTCATTTCGGTCAACGTCGAGGCGTGCACAATCTAGGGCGAGGCCATTTTATTAACTAAGCAAATGATTTAATATGTAATAAGTTGCACAACACGGATTGTTGTGCTTATGCGCAACCAACATGTGTATTTTGCGTTTATTCACTTGATAGTTCAAAATTAAAAAGATGAATGAAACTTTTAAGTTTTTTTTTTAAATAAGCAGATGTATATTTTAAATAAGATATTTTAAACTCTAATAGATGTATGTATGTATGTACATACATATGTTGCCTACTCTCGTCCAAAAGCTTTGCGATTCTACCTGTTTAACACTGTCCGGATCGCTAACAACTTCTGCAACTTTGCCACCGAGAAATGCGCCAACTCTACGCACTTGTTCTTCCGGATTGGTGACCATATCTTCGAACTGCAATTCCCTTCGTATTTATCGAGTTCTTTTTCTTATTTGAACAATTTAGCAAACCTTAACGATCAAAATGTCTTCTTTTCCCGCTTTCGCAGCTTCAAGCCAACTTCTCAGATGGCTGAAGTAGATGCCGGAGTATAGCTGAACAATGGCATTATTCCTTTATGCTATCCTTTTTTATAATTATAATTGGCTTGTTGAAAATTGACTTGTTCTTCCGGATTGGTGACCATATCTTCGAACTGCAATTCCGGATTGGTGACCATATCCTCGAACTGTTTCTTGTTGCCTACCGTTCCTTCAAGGTAATACGGAATGAACTCTTCAAGAGTGCCGTCTCCGTAGCGGAAATCGGAAGTATTCTTGCAGAAGAAGTAGGAGCTTAATAGTAGATCATAACGAACTTATTTGATCTACTTGATGCTTGCTAATAGCCTCTTGCTTCACAACTGTGTCCTTTGGATTGCGAACGACGAGAATGTACTTGGCGCCGCCGTCCCTCGCGATTCCATCAAAGTTGAGATGTGACTTCAAAACGCGCGGATCTGCGAGCGTGTCGCAGAAGTCAGCTCCGCACGCCTCGATCGTGGGGCTGATTGAGAAGAGGCCTAGAAGAGAGGCATTCTAATGTTACGCCAGAGAGAACTATTAAATACAGTATATTTTGCAGATTGTTCAAAATTCATGCGTAATTCACACACAGCGCAGGAAGTTCGCATTGCCCGCACTCGGAAAACGCACTTTGAAGTGACCAATTTGCTCCTGCGCTTCAAAGTTCGTTTTCGTATTACTTGGCTGAGTTCGCAATGCATGCACTGATAAGTGCGGCGGGCGAGTATCACGTAACCGCTTTGCCGGCCGACCCGACATTCTGTTTGCGTGCTCTCTCTCTCTTTCTCCCCTCTCTCTCTGCTCTCTCTCCTTTCTCTCTCCTCTCTCTCTCTGTGCTATCAGGAATCTCAAACACGACCCACAAACAAGCCAGTTAATCGTCTTTTGCAGCTATTATTGTCGTTTTCGCTATAAAACAGTTTAAACTGTTGGCAAAACGTGAGAATAAAAGCTGCAAAAGTTGAAAAACTGGCTAACCTGGTTTGTGGAGTCGTGTTGGCGCCGTCGTCGTCGAATCTGGAATTTTGAGGACTTTGCTCCCGCCCGGACCCGAACCACCACCCCGAATCTTGAACAACTAATCCAGTTGAAAAGGGAGGCGCCCATAGAGAACGTTGAGAAGAGAATGGAGAGAGCAAGAGACAAAAAGAGGAAAGAGACAGAGTCAAAGGGAGAGAGAGAAAGAGAGAGAGAACTCTACGAACTCGGTCTCTCCATCTGTGCCAATTTGGCTAAGAGCCAAAAGGTTTTTTTCGAGAGTTTTACTGCTCAACGTGACTTATGTCGCGTCTCTCTCTATCCTACATTGTTCTACAGAAAAAGGCGGTTCTTTTGGCTATCTAATGTTGTATAAAAATAAGTTTGAACGAATAGACATTTAAAAGAAGTTTCCGCACTTGAGGTCTGAGAAATAAAATATGACCCAGTTTTTGCGCTTCTTTTCAGAAAATGACTTAGAGAGAGCCCATAAGTTGCGTCTCTCTCTATCCTACATTATTCTACAGAAAAAGGCGATTCTTTTGAGCTATTTAATATTGTATAAAAGTAAGTCTGAACGATTTCCGCACTCGAGGTCTGAGATGTCAGGAGTTGGCTGTGTGCATCGCTCTTGTGCGCAAACTTGTAAGTGTAATAAAAACGCTCAACGTGACTTATACACATCACTCTGTACCTCATTACAACCGCCTTTCTGGGCAGAATGTAATGACATAGAGAGAGAGAGTCAGCGTTCGGTATCTTTATAGTGTTCACAGCAAAAGAAACACAAAACTCACAAATTTTGGCAGCGTGTCAAAAAGATTACTTGAGTTGTACATGCTTTCTCCTGTTCTCTCCCTCTCTTTCTTTTTTTCTTTCTTTCTTTCATTCTTGTTTCTTTCCCTCTCTCCCTTTCTTCTCTCTCTCTCCTCTCTCTCTCCCTTCTCTCTCTCTCTCCCTTCTCTCTCTCTCTCTCTCTCTCTCCCTTCTCTCTCTCTCTCCCTTCTCTCTCTCCCTTCTCTCTCTCTCTACCTTCTCTCTCTCTACCTTCTCTCTCTCTCCCTTCTCTCTCTCTCTCTCTCTCTCCACAGGTACATGCCTGTATATGTGCATTTGCGAGCAGACAAACACGTCACCGGTCCTTCGAGCGCAGGAAGAGCGGCGCCTCAAACAAAGCGAAGTAGCGATCACATCCGGTCTGGCAAGCTATGCCACGTCGAGCAGCGACACATAGGGGTTCAAACCCACATGTGGTCAATGTTTTCCCAACATGTTTTGTGCGTTTTATTTTACATGAAAAGTACCCCGTTAGAGAGAGAGAGAGAGAGAGAGAGAGAAAGTGCGAGTGACTCTCATTCAAGTCTTGACGTACATGAATTCGAATATTCGAATATTCGTATAATCTAAAGTGTGAATAGAACGAACTTACGCCCGGCGAGTTCGGTTTCCGGCGGAAAGTTCGTTTCTGTCGTTTTTAAAGTACGTTTTATGCGAACTTAAAAACGAACTTTCCGGCCAGAGGGTTAAAGTATTATACTTTCTGCGCTGTGTGCATCTCTTTCTCGACAACTCTTCTAAAAGAAGCATTAAAAAAAGGTTAAAAAAATATCGTAAAATATCATGAGAGCAGAATGGGCGGACATTTACTGTCGTCCTCGTTGTAGGGCGTTCTGCCAGATGCACAATGTGCTGCATCCACGTCGTGCACGTCTTGCCGCACGTCACGATCAGAATGTCCGACGGTCTCAGACGAGCCGTGGCTATTGAGCTGTGAAATTAACAAATTTATTCATTTAATTGTTTCTCTAGCAACATTGGTATATTCATATGCAATAATGTATGTACATATGTACATATGTATGGAAGAACATCTGTAGTTGAGATTTAAAAAAAACAACAAATTTAATAACTACTGAATTTGCATTTTCAAGTGTCGTCACATTAATTTATTTTGATGTCGATAAATATATATATATATATATATATATATATATATATATATATATATATAATTCAAATCATTAATTATCGAATCAAGGTTTAATGATTAAAGAATGTTGTATGCAACCATATAATTTTGTAAGCTACAAGAAATATTTCTACACTGACTACATACATACATGAGTAAGTATCATCTAAAGCCACCTTACCGCACATGTTCAGCCGCGTAAATGACCGGGTACTGTACACCGTCGATAATCTTCGTTAAAGGAATCTGAAAAAAACTCTTTCACTTCAATCGGCGTTAAATCCTGATATACATATACATTTTAAATTGTTGCCATCAGATTAACTACTTCTTGTTTCTTACTACCTTTCTTCTGTCGGGCGGCCAAATGACGTCCGCCAGCTTTTCATACGGGGTGTAAGGTAGGTATAGTAGGTCTAAGCAGGAATAGGACGTCTACGCGTTCATACGGTAGGTCTATGCAGTCTATCCTTCACAAGGTAGGTCTATGCAGTCTATCCTTCACAAGGTAGGTCTATGCAGTCTATCCTTCACAAGGTAGGTCTATGCAGTCTATCCTTCACAAGGTAGGTCTAAGCAGTCTATACTAGATAATGTAGGTTGTCTGAGTCCATAGGAATTAGGAATACGGTAGAAATGAGTATCACGCGACTTGCTACTGCACTATCAATCCTGTGTGATTTCTCTATCTTCATCAATCTTTTTTTTTATAGTATCATGAGCCCATTATGATCGCTCTGCTTTTCGAAGATTTCGTCTCCGTCTAAACGTGTCAAACTTGAATGCAGACAGGTAAAGAGAATGTAATTATTGGAGAGTGCAAAAGAAATGATCATTTCGAACGGAAGTGGTATGCGCCGGCCTAGACATCTGAAACATTATTTTCTTTGCTGCCTAACCCATCATCTTTTCTTCATGGGCCACTATACTTTTGTACGCCATCCACTTTTGTACAGGCCCGCCCACGATTTTCTGGGACAGACTCTGCAAGCAGATTTCTCACAAATCTCAATGATAAGCTTTTAAAGCTGAACGTACATGCACATTTATCAGAGCTTTTGAACCAGCTAAATTCACTCTATATTAGAAAAGATTAGAAAAATAAACGTATCTTGTTTGAATGTGATCTGTACTCGGCACTCTCTGCAGAAATGCCAAGGTCAACGCTCAGAAACCGCCGCGATGAAGATCCTGACAGTTCTTAGTACATACATACTAATAATTGCGAAAATATTTCGAAATACACTGGTGTTATCAGCCACATGTATATACATACATATGCTTGTACTGTACATATTTATGTACATATGTATGTATGTATATCTTTCCGATCTTTCATACTGATATCAAGCTCTTTTGACTGTAACAAAAACTCCTTAAAGATATATTCCGACACACTTTGCTGGATGAAAACGACTCAAAGTGTTCGCTCTATTTATCTCGCCTTCTTAGCCTACTTATTTCTTGCCATATTTATGAGATTGTGATAACCATAAAATATATCACACGTATTTTTTTTTTGTTTTCTCAAACACCGTCTAGATAGGGTCTTCCGATGTGAACTTGGCAGACTTTTGTGCAGAAAAAATTTAACATTTTATACCAAAAACTAAACATCCTAAACTTGATGATATTTTGTATCACTTATTATTTAGAAATGCAAACTTTGAAAGAATAGTTGCCCGAAACTGTTTTTTTTAAATTGCTCCATCTCCGGAATGTTCTGCAAAAAATATCCCCCAGTGTCCAAGTTGTGTAGTCTGTGTCTTTCCGCTTTAGCTCTCACTTATTTCATGCTTGTCTTCTTGTCTAGACTTATCAGAGAATAAGCTCATCTTTTTTCTCTCTCTCTCTCTCTCTCTCTCTCTCTCTCTGAAATGGAGGGGCAAGGTCATTGAAAGAGCGCTCTGAACACGACTCTAATGGTTCTTTTTCAGATGATATGTAGCAAAGATTCTTCTCAATGTGCCTTTTTCACAATGATCAGTTTCATTAACAGCGACTCTATTGGTAACAAAGTTTCTTTTTCTTCCAAAACTAGCTTTAATTGCTTGCTGTTCAAAAAGAGTAAAAGTAGTATTCTCCTAAACGTTTCAGCTTCGAAATGCAATAAAGTCTCTCTCTTCTCTTCTTTTCTTTTTCCTTCTAATCAGATCACCATGGTCGCTCCATCCGTGCTTGAAAACAGAAAATAAGTACCTGTCAGTGAGTGGGGAACAAGTTGTGGAAAACAATTTTTTGCGCTCATTGTCAGCAGTGAATGTGGCATTTTCTAGCTGTTAGCCACCCTCCTATTTCACAGGCTTTCTAATGAGCAGAAGGGCCAAACATTTGAGGGCGCAGGTTCAAAATGGTCCTGATGCACTACTGTAGAATCATTCAATGCATGGTTCCTTTAAATGCGTGTGGTTTGGGAGTCAATAGAGTTTTCTACACAAAAAAAGAACGCCGTTTTGAAGCGGTTCATTCCCTCTGTGGCTATCAAACCGTCAAATAACAAAAGAGGAAATATGATGTGTGCTTTATGAAGTGTCGTTTGATACGTTGAAAGAGAAAGAGAGAGTGAGAGAGCGCCAGAAATAAAACGAGAGAGAGAGAGAGAGAGCAGAAGTTTAATTCAAATCCAGTTGCCACATACATATGTACATACATACATAACTGCACTGTTATATGTATGTATGTATATGCATATCTCGTTGTGATATGATATGATTGTAGAACAATTTATGCGCAATACGTGTATTACAATGCATGCTTACGTATGCCATGACGTCATCAACGCCACGCCATCTCCTCTTGCCACCAGTTCGCGGCTTCAGTGTCGCCGAGCTCGCGTTTGAAATGCTAAAAAATATTTTTTGTTAGAATAGCATTGTAACTCAAATCCATGCTCGACTTATTTCCTTGCTCTCGACATATTTCGTCATGTTTCGAGCTGTATTTAGGTGTTTTTAGTTTGGTGCGTCGTTATGGCGCAAATAATTCTTTGACAGCCTAATAAGAGTCTCATCTCGTCGATGAGATCGCTGTGCTCCTTTGAGAGATGTTCGCGCCATCCGCCGACGCCGCCACGGCGGATGAAGCCGTCCTTCTCTCGGCTGAGAAAGAGGAAAAGGACGCCGTCACTCTGGCTTCGTGCACACGCATTCCCAGCAACAAATACATATGTATGTGTCTGGCAGGTAACAGGAAAATATATTTGTTCAATAAAAAAAAAACTTTTTTTTTAAAGCTGACAGCAAGCTCTGAAAGACGAAGCGTTCTTGGTACTTGCGCATTTCTGAGATGCTAGACGCGGCGACGATCTGAATCGTGTTATATATTAAATTTATCCAGATAAATAATTACAAAAATTTATATAAAATGATATTGATATCATCAACCTCCTTCACACGAGATGCTCGCTGCACGCTAATCGCAGCGTCTCCTCCGAGAAATTGTCCAACCATGCGAATGGCCTCCTCAGGCTCTTTCATCATGTCCTCGTACTGGAATTGATCTTTTCTAGCCTCTATGTCGTATTACAACATGAATTATGTATATGTTTCCTTCAAAAGCTCCACTTCTTATTCCATAATTAAATTAATGGAATATAAAAAAAATAATCAGAAATTGGCTTACCTTTACAAGCAGAATGTTCTGAAGCGCGCCCTCCTTGATTCCTTGAAGCCAGCTGCGAAGATGCTCGAAAAACATTCCCAAATACACCTTAATTTTTTCTTCACTTTACTATGTCTCATAATCCCTTGTGCTTACATTTTCATTAAGGACGTATGGAACAAAGTCTGCCAGAGTTCCATTGGCGTAGTCAAAATGAAGCGTATTCATGCAGTGAAAGAACAAGCTAAACGGGGTTTTTAATCAACGGTGTAGGCTGTTTATAATGTACGGTGTAGTGAAATTATTGATATGAAAGAAAAATGACTATTACAAACCTGACTATCGTGTCTTTCGGATTGCGCACAACGAGAATATACTTTGCAGAAGGCAGCTTTGGCACGTCATCGTAGCAGAGATGCGACTTCAGAACGCGTGGGTCGGCAAAGAGATCGCAAGCGGCCGCGCCGCGCGATTCAATCAACGGACTAATTTCCATCAAGCCTCAAAATGAATGTGACTCTCCAGGAATATTCTTTGCTTTTTTCAGGATAATCAATATTGCAGGCAATTTATTCAAAAACATAATTTTTAATTTCGAAAAAAAGAGGTGACAATAAAATAATTATCTTAAAAACTCTCTCACGAATATTTTTGAACAACCTTTGACTAGTAATGAAAAAGAAGAAAATAAATAATTCTAGTTTGAAAAATGTCATGGTGGATAATGATCACCGATTAGACTGTGCAAAGTTACAAATTGCCGCGACTCTTCACACTCTACAGAGAAACGATTACTAACCGGCCAGGAGAACTGAGAAGAAGACAACTGAGATGAAGACGTTAGCCAGTGAGGAATGTTGAAGGAGCAGTCGAAGAGAGCCGAGGCGATCTTCAACAGTCGCGGTTTCTCAAACTCAGAAATTGAGAGAGAGAGAGAGAGATAAAAAGTCTTGTTTGTCGGTTTGCATATTCCGAGCCGTTAGCCAAAGCTTGAAGTAAGGATACCTTTTTTAACCTACGGAAGAATGTGAAAAACGAGGGTTTTAATGTGTTAAAGCAGAAGTAAGTATGTAGTAAGTTAAAAGAAGTTTACGTAATCCAGCGATGTGACTCATACACGTTAAATTATATGTACATATGTACGTGTCTTTACTTCGTTTTAGTGGAAAATGTTGATGCTGTAGCTACTTCCATTATTTTCAGATCCGACTTCCGAATCGGATGGTCAGAACGGCGAAGACGGCCGGAGTTGGCAAAGAGCGTTGGCGCTGCCAACGGGGCCAACTAAGATGTCGATGCCGCAGACCACTCGATCGGTCGAGCACTTGTATGCACTCTTTCGGTACATTTGCTGGCCGTTTTGCTGTAATTTTACTATTTTATATTCAGGTTTCCTTTATACACGTCATAATGTACTAGTTCTTAAAGAAATAAACTGCCCAGAGTTAGACAATAGCACCGTAATAGTAAAACTCCCAGAAGTTAAAGTGTCTTTGTCTACCTTTTCAGTCTGACAATGAGGAGATTGCCAATTATTTTCGCACCGATTTGGTCGTTCTCATGAACACCGGCATTTCAGACGTTTTGAAATGTGCTGGGAAGTCTATTTCATATAGTATGTAAATATTCTCAGATCATCAGCATTAAAGTGGGAATTCATTACAAACATATGTTTATGTATTTTGTTAATGTTAACCTGACAATTTAATTGTGACCTTCAACAATGCTGGTATATATTTACAAATTTTTTTTATATTTCCTGCTTGTACTCCCAAGCAGAAACCGGGTTCAGAAATCGGCTTTTATACGTATATGGCTTTTTTATACTTTTATTTATACGCTGTTCTTTCGTATTGAACGCGATCACAACGCTAGTCTATTGAAAAAGCGAGAGCGATAGAAAGCGAAGTTGATTGCAAAAGGAGAAGAGGCGGAGAGATTTGAATAGCAATAATAGTAATTTCGAGCCAACCTGCAACCTTACGAAACTTTTCCTGTGCGCCCATTTCTCCTTTCTGTGCTCGATGGCCAATATAATTCGTGGTTCATTTCATGATGCACATGGAAAGAGCCACTTCCATTTCATATAATTATTGTTTATTGGCATATTTGCTCCCCATGCTTATGTTTTTGCTCGAGAATTACGATTTGCTCTCTTTTGTTTTCTTTTGCGTGTTTGTTCACTTTCTCAATACTTTACGAGAGTCATTGATATTTAACCAATGAGCAAACCCATTGGTCTTCTGTTTATACGAAATAAAAATGCATTGAATTGAAATATTAATTGAAATATGCTCTTTATACGTATGTGCATCGATCTCAGAACATGGTTTTTTGGTTCTTCTGAGTTGAAGGAACTACAGAACGGTGTACGCCTTCCTGTCTTGCAAACCGAGAACAAATCTTGCCTTTATGCGTTAATTGTCGTCTTTACAAGTCGATTCTTTCTTGTTCGCTTTTGTGTCGGAATATTTGCCTTTTAATTATGGCTAGCAAAGTGCACGAATTAGTGGTGGTGATCAGAGGTGTAAAGTGGCCGGCCCGGACGGGTGGTTAGAGCACATGGTTTTATCAGCTCACAATCAGCGCATTTGAAATAGATAGTCATGGGCACGTTGCCAAAAAGATGCTATCGGATTTGTGAATACTACACACCGAATTTTTTTAAACTCATAATTGCCTTGCATCACCGTGAGAAGCAGAGAGAGCAATAGAATAGATTGGCTAGTGTCGAGAAGACGTTGGCATGTCGCCGCTCATATGTAGTATGTCGCGTGTGGCCTCAGAGCTAGATCCGGATCTCCCCACTACTGGGCATCTTTAGTTATATGTTTATCACTTATCTATCCGTACACTTAATTACACTTGAGAACAAGAGGGTAATCATAAGGGGGAGATCAGCGGCCGGGGAAGCTTGCCAGCCTTTTATCGCAGGTGTTCTCTCACCCCGGAGGGGCGGGGCTACTCCTCTTCCCTGGCCACGGAACACTAGCAAGAAATTTGAATCTAGCTTCTAGCAAAATTAGTTTAGTGTCTATTTTAAAATATAATTAAATATCACCATTGCAGAATATACAGGAATTATCCTATAGAACTCAGAACATAATTTTAGTGCGTTGTGTGCGCTACTGTGTATGTCTTTCTTCATAATTTGTCTGACAAATCAAAGACTGTAGAAAGGCTTGTTAATGTGTGGAACGACAAGGTAAAGAAAGATTGCAAGGAGTTTGACTCCGATGAAATAAGCCACTCTGCACAGAGGTGTGCTTGGCACGTTGGGCCATGGAAAACGAGAGAGAGAGAGAGAGAAAGAGAAAGAGAGAGAGAAAGAGAGAGTGCGATGGAAAGGAAGAAAGCGATAAACTATCAAGAGTTCACTGACTTCGTGCAAGCCAATCGTCATTACAATCGTTCCGGTTGAACAGTTTGCATCTCTCTCCTTCCCTCTTTTCCTATCTCTCCTCTTTCTCTCTCTCCCTCTCTCTGCTCTTCTGCCACTCTTTTCTCTCTTCCATCTCTCTCATTCAGACATTTTGAACTCTCACGTTTGTGCTTTCTCTTCCATTCCTTCTCCCTGGTTGTTCTTTGAGCGAGCATCTCCATTCCTTCGCTCTCTCTCTCTCTCTCTCTCTCTCTCTCTCTCTCTCTTCCTTTCTATCTCTCTCCTCTCTCTTTCTCTCTATCTCTCTATCGCTCTCTCTCTCTCTTCGTTCTCTCATGCACTAGGCGCACTAGGTGAGCAAGCTGGTTAATGTAGGAATTCCGCTTCATCTCTCATCTCTTGAGGAGATTGCGCTCTTCAAAGAGAGAGACTTAGGAAGAATGAGAGAGAGAGAGAGCATACATCTTCGATTACATTAGATGATTTCAAACAGACAAATTGTTTTATGCTATTCATCTCATGAACACGTTATAGTGCTGTGCACGTTCACTTCTAGAGCATTGGCGGCACTAATTATGCTCCTTTGCAAGACATTCCTGGGAATTCGGGGACTGGCGTGTAAATTGAGAATTGCCAATTGCGGAATTGCGACTGGGAACTCTGCTATGAGACGTTTTCTCTGGTAATTGTGAAGCTGACCGAGAAGTTCGCTGAGAAGTGAGCGCCTGAGGCTAGAGGCGGTGGTCTCATAAATGGTAGCCAGCCATCTTATATGCCACGCTATCTGGTCAGGTGCGCGATGAGCAGCTATAAGAGACTGATGGCTAAATGTGGCTCGCGCTTCTCTGCTTTTCTCCTCGAATACTACTGCGAAAGTGTGCATAGTATGAGCTTCTGAGAATAGGAGAGAGAGAGAGAGAGAGAGAGAGAGAGAGAAAGGGAGAGAGAGAGGAAGAGAGAGAGAGAAAGAGAGAAAGAGAGAGAGAGAGAAAGAGAAAGAGAGAGAGAGAGAATGCGAGAAGATGCTGTATCCGTGTACACAGCTATGTACTATGTGCTTTGTCGTGTTGGTGGCCCTCGGTTGTCTGGCCGAAAAAAAAGAAATACATATGCGGTGAGAAAGAACGATAGAGAGAGAGAGAAGCCGTGAGACGGAAACAGACGGAGATAGATACAGAGATAGAGAGAGAAAGAGAGAGAGAGATAGAGAGAGAAAGAGAGAGAGAGAAAGGGAGAGAGAGAGAGGGAGAGAGAGAAAGAGAGTGAAAGAGAGGAAAGAGGGAGAGAGAGAGAGAGAGTGGCAAAAGGCAATCAAACATTTGCTCGCGGCCACTCGTTCTTACTCTGCAATTTCTGACCGCCTGAGTCTCCTCTTGCATCTCTCTCTCACTCTCTCTCTCTCTCTCTCTTTCTCTCTCTCTCTCTCTCTCTTTCTTTCTCTTTCTCAGTCTCTCTTTTCTCTAGTCTGTCCCCTTAACAGAAATAGCCAGCCGAGCCCAGACGGCGAAAACAACAGTGCGCGTGCACGCATTGGGCTGTTTTCGACAGACTGATAGTGAGAAGTAGAGGGAGAGAGAGTAGAGTAGGAGAGACAACAGAGAAATAGACTGGTAGAGAGATATGAGAGATGGAGAGAGACGTGGAGGGAAGGACCACGGGTTTGAATAGAAAGTAGCCAGGTGATGAATGCAAAAGGATACAGAAGCAGAGGCCAGCAGACACGAGTGAGGCAGAGGAAGACGGAAGCCAAGTGGTCTGTTCTCTTTTGTGTTTTTTTCCGCGAACGCGAGAGTGTATCTTTTACTTTTCTTTTACGACAGAGGGAGAAGGGGCGTGTTTTTGCTGCATTTTTTGAGACGCTACAAGGCCTTGAGCCAAATAGGGCGAGAGAGGGAGAGAGAGAACGAGATGTACATACCAGAGAGAGAGAGAGAGAGAGAGCGAGAGAGAGAGAGAAAAAGTGAGCCGAGAGAAAGAGAGAGGAGAGAGAGTCGTTCTGTATACTTGGCACCAGGACACACTAACAGACAATGAGAGACTAGCATGGGAAACGATGGAGGGGGTCTTCTTTCCACACAGACGTACCACTCACACCATCCCCTGCTTCATTTACGATTAGCCAAAGCACAAAGGGGTCTTCCACTCCCCACTTGGCTCAGACATAATGGGTCTATTCCCGACACATCCATCCTTCCTCTGCCCGTTTTCCTATGGCTCGCCACTGGCGGTCTCTCCATGCTAGTTCGCTAATTCCCTCGGCTCATTGCCGCTGATTCTCGCCCTTTCTCTCGCTCTCTATCTTTCTCTCTCTCTCTCTCTCTCTCTCTCTCTCTCTTTCTCACTCTCTCTTTCTCTCTCTTGCTCTCTCTCTCTTTCTCTCTCTTGCTCTGTCTGTCTGTCTCTCTCTCTCTCACACGATTCCGTTGTCTGAACTGCTCTGCAATTCGCAGGAACGGAACAGATGGAACGGGCTACTGCACGAAGCGGCTTCAGCAGATGGCATTGGATGTAGTGAGGGAAAGAGAAGCGAAGAGAGAGCGAGAGACAGTGAGAGTGATTGTGAGAAAGAGGGAGAGAGAGAACACTGTTAGAGATAGAGAGAAAGAGGGAGAGAGAGGACACAGTTAGAGAAAGAGAGATAGAAGGAAAGAGGGAGAGAGAGGACACAGCTAGAGAAAGAGAGATAGAGAGAAAGAGGGAGAGAGGACACAGTTAGAGAAAGAGAGATAGAGAGAAAGAGATAGAGAGAGAACACAGTTAGAGAAAGAGAGATAGAGAGAAAGAGGGAGAGACCTTTCAAGAATATCCGTCTCATGAAGCAATACGCGAAGGCCAGAGCACAAAGGCGCATCTAAACAGAAGATGACTTTGAAGCAAGCCAGGAGAGGATGAAAGAGTATCTCGCAAGGGTCAGCGGCGGAACAAGGAAGGAGAAAAAGCGGGAAATTGATATTGAGAGAAAGGGAGAGGGAGACAGACAAAGATATAAAGAGACAGACAGAGAGATAAAGAGAGAGAGAGAGAGAAAGAGAGAGAGAGAGAGGGAGAGAGGATGAAATTGTCGGAAAGTTTAAAAATGGGAAAAAAAATTGAGAAACATAAGTTCGATCTGATTGCGTCTGGAGGGCACTGTTCACCATCTAGCCTTTCCTTGAGTTGTTAAAAAATTTGTAGATATATTGTGTAGACATTTCAAAAGAAGAATTTTTTGGCGCATTTCTATTAAACATACACCCTTCACTTTATTATATAGTGTCACTCAGCTTTGTCAATGCTGTCCAATCGTGCCATCAAAATGAGCGGATAGCATGTAGACTAGTTAAATGTTTGTATAAAAATAAAATTATCTCCTTCCTGTCTTCTCTTGAAATATTTGTTTGTTTTTTTAGTTTACTGTGCCTGGCACAAAGAGAACATAAGGGTTAAAAGGAGAACAAAACACACAAGGATGGGAAAGTCCGATTAGTGGTCAGAGCGAGAGAGAGAGAGAGAGAGAGAGAGAGAGAGATAGAGAGAGAGAGATAGAGAGAGAGAGAAAAGAGAGAGAGAGAGAGAGTGAGTGAGAGATAGAGAGAGAAGAGAGAAGAGAGATAGAGAGGAGAAGGATAAGAAGGATTGGGAGAGAGAGACTGATGATAATGACAGGTAGAGAGAGAGAGAGAGAGAGAGAGAGAGAGAGAGAAAGATGGAAAAAGGGAGTAGAAAATAAAAAAAGCTGAAATGCCCTCGGGCGTGCACTCCAGCGGAAGTCGGGGCTGTGCCGCGTTGTGCCCGGCACGAACGACGAATGGCAAAAGAAGGAAGAGCGAGAGAGCAGGTGAGAGAGAGGGAGGGAGAGAGCGAGAAAGAGAGAGCGTGAGAGAGAGAAAGAGAGAGAGAGAAGGAGAGAGAGGGAGAGAGAACAGCAAGTACATAAAGAAGGCCTTGCCATCGCGGATATGGTTACAAAAATGGAACATAAAAGAGGGTGAAAAAATGAGCACGGAAAGCTTATTCTTGCTTAGCTTCGTCGTCCGGTTCGTTCAAGTTCCCTTCAGGGCAACCTAAAAGCAGGATAGGAGAGAAGAAAACAACATTACTGCGAATTTACACAAATTTATTTAAAGGAGTCATCCGGGCAATGATTAATTTCTCATACAAATCTCGCATTTTCTAGGCCCTAAAGAGTGCAAAAGATGAGGGTCAATTTACCATTAGTTGTTTTTTTTTTCGCTAAAAGGTGCGTGGACACTCATCCCGCTGCCGCGCCTCAATTGGCTGCCAAGACATTCTCCCGAGATGCCGACACCTACATGGCTCTATATTCCTTCATTCCACACTTTCCTCTCCACCATACGTCGTGATATTGAGTCCCCAGAATGGTGTGGACGGAGAAGGGATGCGAAGCTAGACTTCTGCTGAAAAGCCAACACATCTAGGTTGCTGACTTTTGTGGCATGTTCAGCCGTTGATGCTTCCATTGAAATCATACTTCACAGGATCATTTCTGTAGTATGTATTTCACAACATGCATAACTGCGTGCCGTATCCAACCCGCGATGAACGGTGAGTTGGGCGGGGCACGAGCGGGAAGCTGCCCTTCGGGGCTTGAGGACCGCGTCAGCCGGAAGGCAACTTTTGGTGGCTTGTGCCCCGCTCTTCTGAGCGGTTTTTATTCTGACTGTGTGTTGAGAATTTGAAGGGAATTGAAACGCTTGTACACGTATTCAGATAATGGCTCGTATAATTTTGTTTTTAATGTTTTTGGATTTGAAAAACGTGCATTACTTGATATCAGAATAAAAAATTTCGACATTAATACAAGGTAATATCACTGTTACGCGATTACTAGCAGTGAGATTTGAATATGAAATTAACATGCCAATTAATCTTTCATCGGTTCTCCCGTTTGATTTCCTTTCTCTCAATCAAAGTCGTTTCTTTCCTTTTAAAATTAAAAAGCTGAACAAATGTTTGATTTTACTTCTATCAGAAGTAATGGCTAGCAGAACTTTTTTTATTGATTTTTTTTAACAAGTGGTTTTTACCGATAGCCGACGATTCCTTCATTGCTCACTTCCGACACCCACTTGGCTCTATATTCCTTCATTCCTCACTTTCCTCTCCACCATACGTCGTGATATTGAGTCCCCAGAATGGTGTGGACGGAGAAGGGATGCGAAGCTAGACTTCTGCTGAAAAGCCAACACATCTAGGTTGCTGACTTTTGTGGCATGTTCAGCCGTTGATGCTTCCATTGAAATCATACTTCACAGGATCATTTCTGTAGTATGTATTTCACAACATGCATAACTGCGTGCCGTATCCAACCCGCGATGAACGGTGAATTGGGTGGGGCACGAGCGGGAAGCTGCCCTTCGGGGCTTGAGGACCGCGTCAGCCGGAAGGCAACTTTTGGTGGCTTGTGCCCCGCTCTTCTGAGCGGTTTTAATTCTGACTGTGTGTTGAGAATTTGAAGGGAATTGAAACGCTTGTACACGTATTCAGATAATGGCTCGTATAATTTTGTTTTTAATGTTTTTGGATTTGAAAAACGTGCATTACTTGATATCAGAATAAAAAATTTCGACATTAATACAAGGTAATATCACTGTTACGCGATTACTAGCAGTGAGATTTGAATATGAAATTAACATGCCAATTAATCTTTCATCGGTTCTCCCGTTTGATTTCCTTTCTCTCAATCAAAGTCGTTTCTTTCCTTTTAAAATTAAAAAGCTGAACAAATGTTTGATTTTACTTCTATGAGAAGTAATGGCTAGCAGAACTTTTTTTATTGATTTTTTTTAACAAGTGGTTTTTACCGATAGCCGACGATTCCTTCATTGCTCACTTCCGACACCCACTTGGCTCTATATTCCTTCATTCCTCACTTTCCTCTCCACCATACGTCGTGATATTGAGTCCCCAGAATGGTGTGGACGGAGAAGGGATGCGAAGCTAGACTTCTGCTGAAAAGCCAACACATCTAGGTTGCTGACTTTTGTGGCATGTTCAGCCATTGATGCTTCCATTGAAATCATACTTCACAGGATCATTTCTGTAGTATGTATTTCACAACATGCATAACTGCGTGCCGTATCCAACCCGCGATGAACGGTGAATTGGGCGGGGCACGAGCGCGAAGCTGCCCTTCGGGGCTTGAGGACCGCGGCCGCCGGAAGGCAACTTTTGGTGGCTTGTGCACCGCTCTTCTGAGCGGTTTTATTTCTGATTTCTCTCGTAAATATGATTGATAACCATGAAGTATAATGCTCAATTTTTTAAACGTTGGATTGGGCCGATTGTGTGAAGGACATAGCAATCTACATAATTCTAAAATACATAATACGCAATATTTTGGCTCTCTTAAAAAATATATTTATTCATAAAAATCCTTTTTTATGAGGGAAGTTTTATTACTTGCTTTCCAATTTGCTGCACTATCGATACGCGTCTCTCTCTCTCTCTTTACTTCTCTTTCTACAGTCTCTGACAGCCTATCCCTATTTCTGTCTCTTACTGCCGATGTGTGAAATGTAGACAGGGATGTATATAATTATTATAATAAAAGTACATAATAAATAAATAACATGTTAAAAGGGTGTTGGCCCTCTTTAAAAAAGGGTTATACATAAAAATTATTGTTTTATCAGGGAAGATGTGTCACATGGTTTTCAACACTTTCCACAAAGAAAAGCCTTTTTGACTCTCTCTCTCTCTCTCTCTCTCTCTCTCTCTCTCACTCTCTCACTCTCTCTCTCTCTCACTCTCTCTCTCTCACACTCTCTCTCTCTCTCACTCTCTCTCTCTCTCACTCTCTCTCTCTCCAGTCACTTTTCTAAACCTAGCAACTACCTCTGTCTCTTACTGTAGAGAGCGACTATCTCAATGACCTCCATTCGCTCCGCATCCATTTGCTGGCCAGTGCTATTCTTAACGAAGCGCCTGAACTCCGTAAAAGCGGGCAAGTCTAGGGTGCACACATCGAGAGTGTTTTCCATACAAATGATCTGTTTAGCTCTGGCTCCTCTGCATTTGACCGAGAAAATCTTTCGCCTTTTACTAAAGATTTCCGTGCAGAGGAGCAACTATGAGATTGCTCATTTTTTGGAACCCCCTCGAAAGAGCGGGGCAAAAGTTCATTCGTTCAGGAATTAGGCTCGCATAAAGCGTCGAATACTCCGAAGCGCCTCTTCATTAATTGTTCGATTATCATCCGACATGCAAAAGCCATCACAGAACGCCAAACCGTTGTCTCTCCTTCTTTGACACCTCCATTTCCACTCTCTTTATATAACTGCCAGTCATTGCATCATGTAGTATAAAAAATTTGCATTAAAAGTTACTGCAAAGCAACAACAGAATTCCATATTGAGGGAAACTGCACTACCATCAAATTATGAACAATGTGACTTGGCGGGCTTTTTCATTCAGAAAATTAACGGCATAGATCTCCTCTTATATTTCCTGAAATAATTAATGTAATCCAACAAAGATCCATAGTAAACTGAAAACAGTAAATCCCAGCAAGCAAACCTCTATTTTTTCAAAAGCATACGAGAAATGCCCACAAAGGTCAACAGAAAAGGTATTTAAGTTTGATTTGGGCATTCAAAAAACCTATTACTGTTTTTTCTCGCCGATAAGATGGAGGAATTTTGAAAAAATAAGCGAATAGAAAAGACCAAGCTTTACTGGATATACGGTAGCACTAAAAATGAATGAAGGAGTTCTGTAGAACTTCTTCCTTTAGGCAAAGGAGGCGTTGGCGAACTGCTCGGCGAGTTCAACTGCTTCCTTGAGACGGGAGACACTCTCGATAGCCCCCTCAGCAGCGGCCTCCGTGCCACCACCATGACCACCCAGCACTGTGCAGACCTGGAAGGAAGCGATAAGAGAGAGAGAGTGTGAGAGAGAGAGCGAGAGAGCGAGAGAGAGAGGGAGGGAGAAATAAAGAGTACAGAGAGAGAGAGGCAGACGAGAGAGAGAGAGAGAGAGGGGGGGGAGAAAGAAAGAGTACAGAGAGAGACAGATGAGAGAGAGAATGGAGAGAGAGAAAAATGGGAGAAAAAAGAGAGGAGAGATAGAAAAGGGTGAAAGAAGACAGTGAGAGAGAGAGAGAAAAAGAGAGAGTGAGAGGGAGGAACTGAGACAGAGAAACTGATAAATTAGTATATTTATATATTTCTCTCTCTCTCTCTCGCTTCCTTTCTCTCTTTAATGACTAGCTGCTCTCTCTGCCGTCTATCTTTCAGAGAAAATGAAAGATAGACGGCAGAGAGAGAGAGAGAGATAGAGAGAGAGAGAGAGAGCAGCTATTCGTGAAATAAATTTGGCGAAAAAGCAAACCTTCTCCACCCATTCGGAAGCCTTGAGTCTTCCAACGAGAGGATACTGCAAATATTATCTCTCATAGTTGCAAGCACTTTTTTAATCGTCATCGAATTTTCTGGTGAATGCATACATATGTACATATGTACGTATTAAATGCGCAATAATAAATACGAAGATTAGTTGCGTTCTGTAGCAGCCCGAATTACATACAGCTTGAAAAAGATTGTCCGCCTTTTCCTGATCTCCCTTGTGGACCCTGGCGACGACGACGACCTTGCCGTTCTCCTCATTCACGGAGAAGCCCATCACGGCCTGTACGTTCTTCACCAGCTTCAGGCCGTCGCCAAGGGCCTGAGAGTATCATACTCGTATTAAATTTGTCGCAAAATGTTATTATTAAAACAAACTAACACTTTATACATATTAGAAAAATTCTATATGAAATATGAGGGGTAAATTTAATCACGTACACAACTGTATATACATATGAAAAAATATTCATAAAATATGTCATGAATGAAGTTTTATTACATATATTTTTTATATTATTTCATCATAACTTAAAAAAGGAAACCTTGCTGTTCGCGCCCGGAGTAAATACGTGGACAACGAAGTTGATGAGCTTTTTGTCAGGGCCGAGGGCTTTCACCTAAACAACCAAATAATCATCAGAAATATTGTATATATAATAAAACATCGATAAAATCATTAATACCAACTAAAATTACAAAATAGCGGTAGTAGAATCAGGGTTAGAAGAGTGATTTTTTTTCTAAATCAGGCCAAAAACGATCCCACTCAATGAAATGTTCTTACATATAGCGCCTAATGACACCAGCTATGACTGTCGGATTTTAAGCTATGACCAACTGACACGGTCGGCAATGCCCTTTTCGGACTTCCTGGCTTCCTTATCGGTATCATCGAGCACCTTCAGGATAGTCTCCGCCTGCTCTCGGATCCCCTCCTTTCGCCATTTCGGCATCTGCAGCTTGTTCACCTCCTGCGGATGAAGATATGTATCACTATCAATAATACGAGTGTAAGAGCAAAAATACATCTTATAGATAGTAAAAAAAACTCGGAAAAAATATAAATGATTAATAAATGCTTTAGGGATCTCTCTTTAAGTAAACTTTATAACTAATTTAAAAAGTAAATCTAACATCCATCATCTCGTGCACTCTTCTGCGGACATCCAACCTTTTCTCCTTCTCATACATGAGCAGTTTGTCATTCACTTCATGAGCGAGTCTCTTAAAAATAAACTATTAGTATCCGTTTGTCTCCATATCTTGTTCGCAATCACAATAGTCTACGGCACCTTGCACTTCACGGCTCTCTTGCCCACACCGTGAGTTTTTGTCAGTCTCTCCTACCCATCTCTCCCTCGCTCTCTCATCTTAACCTTGACAATACATTCATATTGCCACGCCCAGAAACAGGCGCGGCCAGCCCTCTGGCCGGTGAGCGCGACAATGCGACGGATTCCCTCGGCAATCGCCTCCTCATTCGTGATTACAAATTGAAAGATGTGAGCAGCGTTGGTGAGATGCCTGCGAGAGGGAGGGGAGAAAATGGAGAAGCGAGAGAGAAAGAGAGACGAGAGAAATAGGGCGAGAGAATGAAAATGAGAGATGACAGTGAGAAGCTTGTTAAGAGCCCTGATAGCGTCCTAATCTGGCAAGACTCTCAAGAATAAGAAACCGACGTTCCACCGCAGAACTCGACAGACGTGTTGAGACCCTCATCACTTTTGGGATTCGCAAGGACGGAAACACCGTCAGACACCTCGCGAACAGGGTCGGGGCGCGTCTGCAATTCACTTGCTAATTAAGTAACTAATGTATGTATATTTTTCTTCCTTAATCAATCATCAAGACCTTTTTCTATTAAATTGTCAATTTGTTGACAAACATCAGTGTTTAAATACCATCTAGCTTCGGGGATTTTCGGAAGGGTCCACCAACGAAAATCGGCAAGGTGCAGCCTCTGTTTTTTAATACTAAAAGATGACAAAATCCAGGCAGTATAAAATGTTTTGTAAACGTTCGGGAGGATCTCCACTTTTTAATACCCTATTTTTCGGGAGTGTGTTGGCTAAGTCATGACAAACATTTCTCTCCACAGAGTAACAAGGCATATCTCCTTGAAAACTGTTTGATCAATAATACACAGACTGGTAAAATGGTAAGACAATCAGATTGATGGAACCTCATCAAAGACTGCCTTGATCTCCATGACCTGCGCATGAAGAGAAAGAGGGAGAAAGAGAGAAGAGAGAGAGAGGAACATAGAGTGAGAAGTTGAATGCACACTCCGTTGACTACGCGTGAAATAAGACATGGAGATCACATATTCTACTGAATAATCATTCAACCACTTTCTCTCGCATGAATGACATCTCATCTTTTCCCGTTGTCTCTACTCACTCTATTCTCCTCCTCTGATGATCTGTCCTCCTTGTCTGCTCTCTCTTCCTTCCGTCTGTTCTCTTCTCTCTCTTCTCCTCTCTCTCTCTCTCTCTACCGGTTGCTATCTCCTTCTTCCTTACCTGCGCGGTGGTGAGTACCTCCTTGGCAATGAAATCGAAGCAGAGCTTCTCCGGTAAGGCGAGAGTGCCCTGCAATAGAATACATGTTAACGATGTGCGATATACAGTACAATAAAAATGGATATGCTCCAGAATTTAATGAAAAAGGTGAACCTTCTGCTCGACATCTCCGAGCACCTTGCGGAGAGCGTCTTTCAATATGTGCGCTCCCGTGTGATTCTTCATTATCGCCAAGCGACGATCCTCAATTTTCTTATTTTTTTAAATAAATTAAATCCTTTTGTTTTCCCAATTAAAAAAACGGAATAAGACACACAAAAGCATAAATCAAGTTAAGAGGCCGCCTAATAGCTTTCCAAGCGAAAAAAAAACCAACAGATTGCCATGTATGCTAAATAGCAAGCGACTTTCAGAATTGATTATTGCCTGATGTTTTTCTTTTCTAACAGTAACCCCGATGAGTCCTAACCCCGTCCACCTTCTGGAGCACCTCGTCGCTCACTCTAAGCTCTCCTCCGAGCGATCCCACGAGAATCACGTAGCCATCACGCACTTGTGTGTTCGTCACCACGAACTCGACGCCCTGAAATTAAATGAATATACTTTTAATACTTACAGATTAAAGGAAATTCTCATTAACTGGCAGCTTTTTTTGCATTTGCATTATTTTTTCCCAGTTACATCAGCGTTAATCTTGGAGACAACTCCAACGTCGTAGCTCTGGTCAACTTGCTCAGCGAAGAAATTAGTGCGATCGACGACGAGCGATCCTTCTTCTCCATTCTGGAAAGAGAGATGAATTGACTGCTTGCCATCTTCTCATATACATATGTATGTATCTCTTCGTCGCTAAAATAACAATTCTTAATGATAAAAAAAATCTTCGAGAGGAAGACTCTTTTGCCTTCAGCTCCTCAACGAATGCTCCAGCCCGTCGAATGGCCAGAATTCGGCCAATGCAAGTGTTGAAAGCTGCAAATTCATCAGTTTAGTCAAATTGGTTTAGCTTAGTTATCTTACAAGGGAAATCTCTTTCCATAACCCAGCCAATCGCGATCTGAGTAACGCAAAGAGGGTCCCTTGTCGATTAAAAAAAGTTATTTAACAGTAAATTCAAGGCAAAAAGCTCACAGATCGGCTTCACGTAAAAATTACTCAAAAATAACCACTATTCTACTAAAATGCATACTGTATTCGGTGTCACAAATTTCTTCCCTTTCCTTCAGCGCCTCTGTTTTATAGTCGTACTTCGGAGAGTCATCAGTCGTAGGAACTCCGCGCGCCTAAAAGTAGTTTTTGGTTATTTTGTCTTTTCTATATCGTTTTGTTTCTTAACATAAGATTCACATCGAAACCACGACTCATGGCACTTGTGGTCGCCATTGTTCTGCAGCTTGTTCACTTTGCTTGTAAGAACTATTTGTTCTACGAATAATTTCGGAATCTTCTCTAACGTTGACAGGAAGAAGGGTTAAATGAATGCTGATCTGACATGGAGATCAGCGATAGCATGAACATCGAGATCGAGGTTGTCACGGAACTTGCCATCTCCCGCTGCTGACTTCCCCTGCAAATATTTCTTCACGACGCTCTAGAATAGCTCAATAATTAGTAACACTGGCTGAAGCCCACTATAAAAATAGTTTTATCTTATGCTGTAATTTGAGTGCCCTAAATATCATTGGAAAAGCTAAAAGTTAATCAGAACAAATACTAGGAAAAGCTTAACATTCTAATTTTCTCAACTCCTCTAGCGTGCCACCCCACACTCACAATGGCCTCCTTTCTGCGTTGCTCGAACTGTTCCAAGTCGACGGAGAGCCCCTTCTCTTCTGCCATCAGCTGGGTCAGATCTGCCGGGAAGCCGTAAGTGTCGTACAACCGCCACGTGACATCACCTAATCATCAATTTACTACAGAGTTAAAAAGATCGCGTCTATCTTACATACCAAGATTCCCCAATATCTCTAACATACAAATTCTGTATTTAACTCTAGCGACCTTGCTGACCATGAGCGGGTTCCACGCCCCCAACCCCATCCTGTTTTTTTTTAAACAGTCAGGAGTGGCATTTATCCCTGATTTACTACATTAATTTGCAAGCAGAAAAATAAGGCAAGTTTTTGAGGAGGAAACAGACGTTTTTCGATGTTGTCTTAATTCTCTATCTCCATTATGCAGCCACGAAATGTGTTTGTCTACCTGGCAATTTCTTCTCGCCCTCGGGAAGGGCAGCAACGGCGCGTTGGAAAAGCATTCGACCGCGCTCCCCCCCCCCCCGAAGCTAGATGGTATTTAAACACTGATGTTTGTCAACAAATTGACAATTTAATAGAAAAAGGTCTTGATGATTGATTAAGGAAGAAAAATATACATACATTAGTTACTTAATTAGCAAGTGAATTGCAGACGCGCCCCGACCCTGTTCGCGAGGTGTCTGACGGTGTTTCCGTCCTTGCGAATCCCAAAAGTGATGAGGGTCTCAACACGTCTGTCGAGTTCTGCGGTGGAACGTCGGTTTCTTATTCTTGAGAGTCTTGCCAGATTAGGGCGCTATCAGGGCTCTTAACAAGCTTCTCACTGTCATCTCTCATTTTCATTCTCTCGCCCTATTTCTCTGGTCTCTCTTTCTCTCTCGCTTCTCCATTTTCTCCCCTCCCTCTCGCAGGCATCTCATCAACGCTGCTCACATCTTTCAATTTGTAATCACGAATGAGGAGGCGATTGCCGAGGGAATCCGTCGCATTGTCGCGCTCACCGGCCAGAGGGCTGGCCGCGCCTGTTTCTGGGCGTGGCAATATGAATGTATTGTCAAGGTTAAGATGAGAGAGCGAGGGAGAGATGGGTAGGAGAGACTGACAAAAACTCACGGTGTGGGCAAGAGAGCCGTGAAGTGCAAGGTGCCGTAGACTATTGTGATTGCGAACAAGATATGGAGACAAACGGATACTAATAGTTTATTTTTAAGAGACTCGCTCATGAAGTGAGTGACAAACTGCTCATGTATGAGAAGGAGAAAAGGTTGGATGTCCGCAGAAGAGTGCACGAGATGATGGATGTTAGATTTACTTTTTTAAATTAGTTATAAAGTTTACTTAAAGAGAGCTCCCTAAAGCATTTATTAATCATTTATATTTTTCCCGAGTTTTTTACTATCTATAAGATGTATTTTTGCTCTTACACTCGTATTATTGATAGTGATACATATCTTCATCCGCAGGAGGTGAACAAGCTGCAGATGCCGAAATGGCGAAAGGAGGGGATCCGAGAGCAGGCGGAGACTATCCTGAAGGTGCTCGATGATACCGATAAGGAAGCCAGGAAGTCCGAAAAGGGCATTGCCGACCGTGTCAGTTGGTCATAGCTTAAAATCCGACAGTCATAGCTGGTGTCATTAGGCGCTATATGTAAGAACATTTCATTGAGTGGGATCGTTTTTGGCCTGATTTAGAAAAAAAAATCACTCTTCTAACCCTGATTCTACTACCGCTATTTTGTAATTTTAGTTGGTATTAATGATTTTATCGATGTTTTATTATATATACAATATTTCTGATGATTATTTGGTTGTTTAGGTGAAAGCCCTCGGCCCTGACAAAAAGCTCATCAACTTCGTTGTCCACGTATTTACTCCGGGCGCGAACAGCAAGGTTTCCTTTTTTAAGTTATGATGAAATAATATAAAAATATATGTAATAAAACTTCATTCATGACATATTTTATGAATATTTTTTCATATGTATATACAGTTGTGTACGTGATTAAATTTACCCCTCATATTTCATATAGAATTTTTCTAATATGTATAAAGTGTTAGTTTGTTTTAATAATAACATTTTGCGACAAATTTAATACGAGTATGATACTCTCAGGCCCTTGGCGACGGCCTGAAGCTGGTGAAGAACGTACAGGCCGTGATGGGCTTCTCCGTGAATGAGGAGAACGGCAAGGTCGTCGTCGTCGCCAGGGTCCACAAGGTCAGCATAATGAGATCAGGAAAAGGCGGACAATCTTTTTCAAGCTGTATGTAATTCGAGCTGCTACAGAACGCAACTAATCTTCGTATTTATTATTGCGCATTTAATACGTACATATGTACATATGTATGCATTCACCAGAAAATTCGATGACGATTAAAAAAGTGCTTGCAACTATGAGAGATAATATTTGCAGTATCCTCTCGTTGGAAGACTCAAGGCTTCCGAATGGGTGGAGAAGGTTTGCTTTTTCGCCAAATTTATTTCACGAGTAGCTGCTCTCTCTCTCTCTCTATCTCTCTCTCTCTCTCTGCCGTCTATCTTTCATTTTCTCTGAAAGATAGACGGCAGAGAGAGCAGCTAGTCATTAAAGAGAGAAAGGAAGCGAGAGAGAGAGAGAAATATATAAATATACTAATTTATCAGTTTCTCTGTCTCAGTTCCTCCCTCTCACTCTCTCTTTTTCTCTCTCTCTCTCACTGTCTTCTTTCACCCTTTTCTATCTCTCCTCTCTTTTTTCTCTCATTTTTCTCTCTCTCCATTTTCTCTCTCATCTGTCTCTCTCTGTACTCTTTCTTTCTCCCCCTCTCTCTCTCTCTCTCGTCTGCCTCTCTCTCTCTGTACTCTTTATTTCTCCCTCCCTCTCTCTCTCGCTCTCTCGCTCTCTCTCTCACACTCTCTCTCTCTTATCGCTTCCTTCCAGGTCTGCACAGTGCTGGGTGGTCATGGTGGGGGCACGGAGGCCGCTGCTGAGGGGGCTATCGAGAGTGTCTCCCGTCTCAAGGAAGCAGTTGAACTCGCCGAGCAGTTCGCCAACGCCTCCTTTGCCTAAAGGAAGAAGTTCTACAGAACTCCTTCATTCATTTTTAGTGCTACCGTATACCCAGTAAAGCTTGGTCTTTTCTATTCGCTTATTTTTTCAAAATTCCTCCATCTTATCGGCGAGAAAAACAGTAATAGGTTTTTTGAATGCCCAAATCAAACTTAAATACCTTTTCTGTTGACCTTTGTGGGCATTTCTCGTATGCTTTTGAAAAAATAGAGGTTTGCTTGCTGGGATTTACTGTTTTCAGTTTACTATGGATCTTTGTTGGATTACATTAATTATTTCAGGAAATATAAGAGGAGATCTATGCCGTTAATTTTCTGAATGAAAAAGCCCGCCAAGTCACATTGTTCATAATTTGATGGTAGTGCAGTTTCCCTCAATATGGAATTCTGTTGTTGCTTTGCAGTAACTTTTAATGCAAATTTTTTATACTACATGATGAATTTTTTATACTACATGATGACTGGCAGTTATATAAAGAGCACTTTGTTTCCTACTGTTTCAGCGTCCTTTCAGAAAAAAAGAGTGGAAATGGAGGTGTCAAAGAAGGAGAGACAACGGTTTGGCGTTCTGTGATGGCTTTGCATGTCGGATGATAATAGAACAATTAATGAAGAGGCGCTTCGGAGTATTTGACGCTTTATTCGAGCCTAATTCCTGAACGAATGAACTTTTGCCCCGCTCTTTCGAGGGGTTCCAAAAAATGAGCAATCTCATAGTTGCTCCTCTGCACGGAAATCTTTAGTAAAAGGCGAAAGATTTTCTCGGTCAAATGCAGAGGAGCCAGAGCTAAACAGATCATTTGTATGGAAAACACTCTCGATGTGTGCACCCTAGACTTGCCCGCTTTTACGGAGTTCAGGCGCTTCGTTAAGAATAGCACTGGCCAGCAAATGGATGCGGAGCGAATGGAGGTCATTGAGATAGTCGCTCTCTACAGTAAGAGACAGAGGTAGTTGCTAGGTTTAGAAAAGTGACTGGAGAGAGAGAGAGTGAGAGAGAGAGAGAGTGAGAGAGAGAGAGAGTGTGAGAGAGAGAGAGAGAGAGTCAAAAAGGCTTTTCTTTGTGGAAAGTGTTGAAAACCATGTGACACATCTTCCCTGATAAAACAATATTTTTATGTATAACCCTTTTTTAAAGAGGGCCAACACCCTTTTAACATGTTATTTATTTATTATGTACTTTTATTATAATAATTATATACATCCCTGTCTACATTTCACACATCGGCAGTAAGACACAGAAATAGGGATAGGCTGTCAGAGACTGTAGAAAGAGAAGTAAAGAGAGAGAGAGAGAGACGCGTATCGATAGTGCAGCAAATTGGAAAGCAAGTAATAAAACTTCCCTCATAAAAAAGGATTTTTATGAATAAATATATTTTTTAAGAGAGCCAAAATATTGCGTATTATGTATTTTAGAATTATGTAGATTGCTATGTCCTTCACACAATCGGCCCAATCCAACGTTTAAAAAATTGAGCATTATACTTCATGGTTATCAATCATATTTTCGAGAGAAATCAGAAATAAAACCGCTCAGAAGAGCGGTGCACAAGCCACCAAAAGTTGCCTTCCGGCGGCCGCGGTCCTCAAGCCCCGGCAGCTTCGCGCTCGTGCCCCGCCCAATTCACCGTTCATCGCGGGTTGGATACGGCACGCAATTATGCATGTTGTGAAATACATACTACAGAAATGATCCTGTGAAGTATGATTTCAATGGAAGCATCAACGGCTGAACATGCCACAAAAGTCAGCAACCTAGATGTGTTGGCTTTTCAGCAGAAGTCTAGCTTCGCATCCCTTCTCCGTCCACACCATTCTGGGGACTCAATATCACGACGTATGGTGGAGAGGAAAGTGAGGAATGAAGGAATATAGAGCCAAGTGGGTGTCGGAAGTGAGCAATGAAGGAATCGTCGGCTATCGGTAAAAACCACTTGTTAAAAAAAATCAATAAAAAAAGTTCTGCTAGCCATTACTTCTCATAGAAGTAAAATCAAACATTTGTTCAGCTTTTTAATTTTAAAAGGAAAGAAACGACTTTGATTGAGAGAAAGGAAATCAAACGGGAGAACCGATGAAAGATTAATTGGCATGTTAATTTCATATTCAAATCTCACTGCTAGTAATCGCGTAACAGTGATATTACCTTGTATTAATGTCGAAATTTTTTATTCTGATATCAAGTAATGCACGTTTTTCAAATCCAAAAACATTAAAAACAAAATTATACGAGCCATTATCTGAATACGTGTACAAGCGTTTCAATTCCCTTCAAATTCTCAACACACAGTCAGAATTAAAACCGCCCAGAAGAGCGGGGCACAAGCCACCAAAAGTTGCCTTCCGGCTGACGCGGTCCTCAAGCCCCGAAGGGCAGCTTCCCGCTCGTGCCCCGCCCAATTCACCGTTCATCGCGGGTTGGATACGGCACGCAGTTATGCATGTTGTGAAATACATACTACAGAAATGATCCTGTGAAGTATGATTTCAATGGAAGCATCAACGGCTGAACATGCCACAAAAGTCAGCAACCTAGATGTGTTGGCTTTTCAGCAGAAGTCTAGCTTCGCATCCCTTCTCCGTCCACACCATTCTGGGGACTCAATATCACGACGTATGGTGGAGAGGAAAGTGTGGAATGAAGGAATATAGAGCCATGTAGGTGTCGGCATCTCGGGAGAATGTCTTGGCAGCCAATTGAGGCGCGGCAGCGGGATGAGTGTCCACGCACCTTTTAGCGAAACAAAAAAAAAACAACTAATGGTAAATTGACCCTCATCTTTGCACTCTTTAGGGCCTAGAAAATGCGAGATTTGTATGAGAAATTAATCATTGCCCGGATGACTCCTTTAAATAAATTTGTGTAAATTCGCAGTAATGTTGTTTTCTTCTCTCCTATCCTGCTTTTAGGTTGCCCTGAAGGGAACTTGAACGAACCGGACGACGAAGCTAAGCAAGAATAAGCTTTCCGTGCTCATTTTTTCACCCTCTTTTATGTTCCATTTTTGTAACCATATCCGCGATGGCAAGGCCTTCTTTATGTACTTGCTGTTCTCTCTCCCTCTCTCTCCTTCTCTCTCTCTCTTTCTCTCTCTCACGCTCTCTCTTTCTCGCTCTCTCCCTCCCTCTCTCTCACTTGCTCTCTCGCTCTTCCTTCTTTTGCCATTCGTCGTTCGTGCCGGGCACAACGCGGCACAGCCCCGACTTCCGCTGGAGTGCACGCCCGAGGGCATTTCAGCTTTTTTTTATTTTCTACTCCCTTTTTCCATCTTTCTCTCTCTCTCTCTCTCTCTCTCTCTACCTGTCATTATCATCAGTCTCTCTCTCTCTCCCAATCCTTCTTATCCTTCTCCTCTCTATCGCTCTTCTCTCTTCTCTCTCTATCTCTCACTCACTCACTCTCTCTCTCTTTTCTCTCTCTCTCTATCTCTCTCTCTATCTCTCTCTCTCTCTCTCTCGCTCTGACTACTAATCGGACTTTCCCATCCTTGTGTGTTTTGTTCTCCTTTTAACCCTTATGTTCTCTTTGTGCCAGGCACAGTAAACTAAAAAAACAAACAAATATTTCAAGAGAAGACAGGAAGGAGATAATTCTTTTTTTATACAAACATTTAACTAGTCTACATGCTATCCGCTCATTTTGATGGCACGATTGGACAGCATTGACAAAGCTGAGTGACACTGTATAATAAAGTGAAGGGTGTATGTTTAATAGAAATGCGCCAAAAAATTCTTCTTTTGAAATGTCTACACAATATATCTACAAATTTTTTAACAACTCAAGGAAAGGCTAGATGGTGAACAGTGCCCTCCAGACGCAATCAGATCGAACTTATGTTTCTCAATTTTTTTCCCATTTTTAAACTTTCCGACAATTTCATCCTCTCTCCTCTCTCTCTCTCTCTTTCTCTCTCTCTCTCTCTCTCTCTCTTTCTCTCTCTCTCTCTCTCTCTCTCTTTATCTCTCTGTCTGTCTCTTTATATCTTTGTCTGTCTCCCTCTCCCTTTCTCTCAATATCAATTTCCCGCTCTTTCTCCTTCCTTGTTCCGCCGCTGACCCTTGCGAGATACTCTTTCATCCTCTCCTGGCTTGCTTCAAAGTCATCTTCTGTTTAGATGCGCCTTTGTGCTCTGGCCTTCGCGTATTGCTTCATGAGACGGATATTCTTGAAAGGTCTCTCCCTCTTTCTCTCTATCTCTCTTTCTCTAACTGTGTTCTCTCTCTATCTCTTTCTCTCTATCTCTCTTTCTCTAACTGTGTCCTCTCTCCCTCTTTCTCTCTATCTCTCTTTCTCTAGCTGTGTCCTCTCTCTCCCTCTTT
>CALZFC010000001.1:4630000-4637500 GCA_945643635.1 Allodiplogaster sudhausi | reverse complement strand
GAGCATAGCGAGGGCACAGAGAAAGAGAGAGAGAGAGAGAGAGAGAGAGAGAGAGAGAAAGAGAGAGAGAGAGAGAGAGAGAGAGAGAGAGGGGGGACGTCGGCTAGTGACGGCCAGGCCAGCACAGCCCATACAACTAACCAGCCAGCCAGCCAGCCAGCCAGCCAGCCCAGTCACACCCCCCTTCCTTCCTTCCTTTCCTTTCCTTTCCCTCCTTGACGCGTCTCTTTCAACGAAACGAGGAATAGACTCGGGAAATACGCTTCTTATAGTATGTATCTCGTCTAAGATACTCTTATTGTATACATACTTATATTTATTCATTTTATTCTTTTATCATTCCGTTATCATCCAAATGGTTTTTTTTTTGTAATTTTCTTTTTGGATTCCAAGCACCAAAACCGTGCTTCTTCTCCAGGATCTTTGTCATAGTTTTCTTGTTAAATCACCATTACCTTTTTTATTCTTCCTAACATTCTTTTTAATTTTTGTCTCTTCGCCGCCCTAACCATACAGTTTATCCTTGCACCCAACTGGTGTTCTCCTACATACATTTGTCAAACTTGTCTGACTCCCATGACACCACACATTATGATCACGTGAGCAATCTTCTTTCCTCTTCTCTCTCTCTTTCTCTCTCTCTCTCTCTTACCTCTCTCTCTTTCTCTCTCTTTCTATACTTTCCTTCTCTCTCTCTCTCTCTTTATCTCTCTCTTTATCTCTCTCCCTCTCTCTCTGTAAGTTTCGCTGCTTCCATTTATATCTCTCTAATTCTCTGCTCTTCTCTCTCTCTCTCTCTCTCTCTCTCTCTTCGATGAGTCATGATTAACAGATAACACTTTGTAATCAGCACAAAAAACGTTTCCCGGCTACATTTTTTTCTCTCTCTCTCATTCATTTTTCGAATGTTCGCCTGCTTTTCTGCTGCTTCTATTTTATTCTTGCTCAGCTCCTTTCCGCTCTTTTCTTCGTTTTCTTTCTTTCTTCATTCCGGCATTTCTCTTCTTTTATTACAGTTATCGCATCATATCTCACTCTCTCTCCTCTCTCTCTCTCCTCTATTTCTCTCTCGCTCTGTCACTTTCTCTTTATCTTTCTCTCTCCATTGCTCTGTGTATCTTTTTCTCTGCCTCTGTCTCTCTATCTGTCTCCCCATCTATCTTTCTTACTCTCTCTCTCTCTCTATCACTCTATCTATCTTTCTTTGTCTCTGTATCTCTCTCTACCGCTGTCTCTCTCTCTCTCTCAATGATGATAGCCTCTTTCCACTACCATAGTACGCGTTTGCATCATACATAACTGCCGTCGCTGACGTGTCCCCCCAGTCTCTTCTTTGCAACTGCCACGTTGAATGCTGAGAGTGTTCGAGAAGGGAGAAAGCGAGAGAGAATGAGAGAAAATGAGAGATAGCGAGGGGCAGACAGAGCGAGAGAGTGAGAGTGAACGAAGGAGAGAGAGAGGGAAAGAAAGAGAGAGAAAGGAAAGAAAAAAAGGAGATAGGGAGTTCCGTTCATGTACATACATACATATTTATAGAAGCGCACGAGCATAGAGTGACGAAAAGATTTAGGAGAGGGGAGAGTGAAGGAGAGAGAGAGAGCGAGAGAAGAGAAAAGAAAGAGTGATTCAGAGAGAGAAAGAGAGAGAGAGAGAGAGAGAGAGAGAGAGAGAGATAGATAGATAGATAAAGAGAGCGAAAAGTGACACGTCTCCGTGGCGTATTTGATCGTGCTTGCTGATGAAATCGGACAACACAACACAAGCACACATGCCAACGCCCTTCCTTCCATTCTGCAGAGAGGGGGGGGGGGTGGAGCAACAAGAGTGCGGAATGGGGAGCATTGCCGGAGGCATTCGGAAAAAGGGGGATAGAGAGCGAGAGAGAGAGAGATATGGAGATAGAGAGAGAGAGAGAGATACAGTAAGAGAGAGAGAGATATGATACGGTGACAGAGAGACAGTAGTCGTGAAGGAGAAGCTAAGAGAGAGAGAGAGAGAGAGAGAGAGAGCTGAAGGAAATTGCGAAATCTACCATACTGCTCGTGTCGAGAAGGAAATGGCAAGACTCTCTCTCTCTACTCACATGCCAGGCAGCAGCGAGTTGATATGAGGTGTGTGTGTGTGGTTTGCGAAACACGGAAGATGGAGTGAACGGGTTAGAGAGAGAGAGAGAGAGAGAGAGAGAGAGAGAGAGAGAGCGATGTAGATAGAGAGGGAAATAAGAGAGCGAGAGCGAGAGAGAGACAGAGGAGAGATATACATAGAGCAAAAGTAGGAGACGTAGAGACAAAGAGAAAGAATGAATCAGCAAACACAAGGTTGTTTTCGTGAGTGTTTGCATTCGCGGAAAGCGAATGGACATTGGTGCCTGGCTAATGGCTTAGTTCACGGGCAGTTATCTTCTTCTCTAGCTGCCTCTATGATCTCTCTCTCTCTCTTTCTCTTTCTCTCTATCTCTGTCTCTCTCTCCTCCTCTCTCTCTCTCTGTCTCTGTATCTCTCTCTCTCTGCCTTCGCTTCTCTCTATCTCTCTCTCTCTCTCTCTTCTCATCGCGAACGTTGGTTGACGATGGCTGAAACCTGATCATCGACAAGGCTTTGCCATGCCCAACGTTCGCCTATCAAGTATTTATGGCAGACAATTTGTAACGCTCAAGCTGCGCCATTATACAGAGCTCGCTTACGATTAGGAAAATTGTATTTTTTTTTCCTTTTGATGAAACCTATTTGAACTCGTCTTCATTTCTTCTTAATCTTCATACTTAATTTCTTCTTCAATTTCTTCATTTCTTCCTCATTTTCTCTATGCATCTACCGAGTTCATTTTCCGATGCTGTTCCTTTTCCATTTCTCTTGAGAGCCCCTGTGCACGGTGAGCATAAACGCGCCCGAGGGGCAAAAGGATTGGCCAGAAGGGTGGAGTGGGGTAGGTGGAAATGAGCGGGATTGCGGAAAAAAGAGTTTGCTGGGCACAGCGTCACTGGGCCAGCAAGAGATATAGAGAATAGGAAGAAGAAAGGAGAGAGAGAGAGAGAGGGGGGAATTGAGAGAGGGAGAGATACACAGCTATAGAGAGAGGGTGAGAAAGAGAGAGAGAGAAAGAGAGAGAGAGAGAGCTAGTGAGAGAGAGAGCGAGAGAGAGAGAGTGAAATAGCCACGCGTCCGGTTGTTTGCTGGCGGCCGGCCAGCATTGCCGCGTCGGCTTTTTCCCATTTTGCATTTGCGCCCTCGTGCTCGTTCCCGACTTCGTTTCATCTCGCTCTCTCTCTTTTCCCCTTCTCTCTCTCTCTCTCTCTCTCTCTGTCTATTACTCTCTCTCTCTTAAACTCGCTCTCTCTTATTCTTCCGCTCTTCTTCTCTCTCTCGCCCCCGCCATGCCTTCAGCCGGGCCTTATTTATCCACACAAGATGCGAGAGTCCCGAGACGGCTACAAATTTACTTGTGCACGCTATACGGCAACTGATGTGAAAGTGTTTTTTTTAGCGAAGGGAGAGAGAAAGGGAATGATAAAATAAGAGACAGATAGAAAGAGAGTGAGAGAGAGATAGCGAGAGAGAGAGAGAGACAGGACGAGAGAGAGGAGAGAGGGAGAGAGGAAAAGGGAGAGTATTAGAGAGTGAAAGAAGTGAGAAGAGCAAACGCGGTCACACGGCCATTGATAGCAGCGAGCGATTGTATTATCCTCATGACTACTGACAACCTAAATATTCCTTGAGTGGCAAGCGGGAGCGGAGAAAGTATGGAGAAGAGAAGAAGAAGAAGAAAAAAGTCTCTTTGTCCGTCTCGTTTTCTAACGAATCACACTCTATTTGAGAGCTATTTCTCGCGATTCTCTTAAAGAAAATATTTGTTGAATAATTCGTGTTATAGGCGTTGATGAAAGCTACCGTAGTCACCTGGCTACACTTCCTTCTCTCTCTTTTTAATCACTATCACTTTTGCAATTCTGCTTGATTGTTTCCGTGTTATGGATGACTCAATCTATTATTTCTGTGTCTCTGTATCTGTCTCTCTCAATTTCTCTCTCTCTCTCTCTGCAGCTCTCTGCGTCTCTCTTCTCGCTCTCTCTCTCTCTCTTTCTCTCTCTCTCCTTCCCAGCCCTCCTCATTTTGTTTACCCTTTATTTTACTAGCATTTGCGCCGTTCAAGTGCATTCTCATATGCCGTTCACTACAGAATAATATTTTTAGAGCCGCTCTTCTTTTTATCTATCCTTTTTATCTCCTTCTCACAGACTGACTCCGCAGATTGGCAAAGAGTCACTCTCTCACTCGCCACTCTCTCTATCTCTGTCGTCTCTCGCTCATCTACACTCTCTCATGGTCTCCATCGTGGACGCTGTCGTCGAGCAGAAGAGACAGCTGCAACAGCAGCAGCAGCCTCTCCATCTCATGGTCGAAGAGCATCAGCCACATCAAGTATAAGCTCACTTTTTTTATTATTTATTTACCCACATTTATTAATCTTTTTTCTATAAAAATTATTTATGTGACCTTGTCAATTTTATGATCACAATACCCTAGCCGAGGGGAGGTTGACTATTTAGGGTAGGAGCTTCTAATAAATGAGGAGTAAATAGGGCAAATATACATACATACTTAGCATACCTATGAAATAATGAAATAATTTATGCTTCAAACATTTTCCAGGAAGAAGCCATGATCACTGATGCGGACGTCTGCTCGGCTTCTGCTGGCCAGCGCCACGAGGTGATCGACGAAGCCGGACGCAACGGCCAGCAGCAGCAGCATCTGCTCTCGATCGACACGACGGCCGCGAGCCAGCTGGCCGCCACCGCGGCAGCTGTCCGTATCGTTATTTTTCGTTTTATTATTAATTAATTAATTTATTAATTAGACAATAAATTAATTAACTGATTATTTAATTAATTTATTCAGCCGTACATCGTTTAAAAAAATGTGGGAAAAAAATTGAGAATTATATGTATGTGTTATGCAGCCAAAGACTAGAGAGACAAATACATAGAAAGTAAAAACCGTAATAATTTCTCCGCTGATTTCAGCTCGCTCCGCCGTCGCCCGCCTCCCTCGGCGGACTCTCACCGTCGACGCTCTCTTCACCGACCGTGCTGACGGTCGGATCGGCGGTCGCTTCTGAAAAGGTATTAATCAGTTTTGTCGCGAACTATTTAGTATTATTATGTTTTTTTTTTAAAATTAATTCATTAATTTTCTCGCGTTTTGCGAATATCATCATAATATATTCTACGTACATACATACATATTACATAAGAGCCTGTCGTCTTTCGTTCATCATTTCATGTCGTTTACTCCGTTTTATTTCTCTTTTCCCCCCTATCTCTCTCTCTCTCGTCTCTCTCTCCCTCTCTCTCCTTCTCTTCTCTCTCTCTCCCCCTCTCTCTCTCATGCTTTTCCAACAGAGTGCTTCTTGCTGTCTCATCCCCCAATTGTCTCTCCCGTGGCACTTCTTTCCGAGTCCGTACCTGCCTCCTCTAAATGTTTTATTCAGCGGGCACACCCAGCTTGTCCGGTTCTTGCCACCGCGCCTTGTCTCCTTCACTTTATTCCTTCTCGCGTTCATCTCTCCCCCCCCCCCCTCTCTTACTTAGAACACCCCCCCCCCCCTTGGATCCTTGCCAACCCTATCTACGGAGAAAGATGTTCGGGAAAATGGAAAATGTTTAAGAGACCTCTCCTGACCGGAGCCATATGGTTTTCCTTTCGTACTTCCTGCTATGTTAAAAAGACAGCATACGTCTTTGCAGAATAATAACATGATTTCATCCGGCCTTTACAGCCCTGAGGGGGTGGGACGAGAGAGAGAGAGAGAGAGAGGCAGAAAGAGAGAGCGAGAGAGAAAGAGAGGGAGAGTGAGAGAGAGAGAGCGAGAGAGAAAGAGAATGAGAGTGAGAGAGAGAAACATTTCTACACTGGATGAAGATGCTGATGCATTCGCTCGCCATTCATAATTCCTCCCTGCAGTTTTCGCTCTCTCAGCATAGTTTTTTTCTTCTTCTGCGGGACCTAACTTCTCCTATAATATTCATACATCCGCTTCCTTTTGCAGAAGAATTATAACTCTCTCTATCTCTCAATTTCTCTCTATCCCTCTCCCTTTCTCTCTCTTTGTATTTCTCTCTCTCTTTCTCTCTTATTTTCTCTCTCGATATCATCCGCATTTGTCATTATGGCCGGACATTAGGGCTCAAATCCTTTCCATTCCCTTGCCACGTACATGTCATCACATTGTCATATGCACTCTTTCTTTCTCTCTTTTCTCTCTCTCTCTCTTTCTCTTTCTCTTTCTCTCTCTCTCTCTCTCTCTCTCTCTCTCTCTCGCTTCTCCTCTCTTTCTTTGCATCGTTACCTCTAAGTCTTTCGTACTCTCTCGTTCTCTCTCGCTGTCTCATGTCTCTCCTGCTCACCTTTACGTAGTCGTTTGTATGTATGTACATACATACATACATACATACATGCATATTGTATGTGCTCATGTGATGTGAATTGAACAATGCAGAGAAATGATCACACGAATCTGTCCTACTCTTTTGTCATTTTGCGTAAGCTCCATTAGACCACAAAAATAGTTTCGTTTCCTTCTCTGGATCTCTCTCTCTCATTCTTCTCTCTCTCTCTCTCTCTCTCTCTCTCTCGTTCTCTCTCTCCATCTCTATTTCCACCGTTTAATCGGCAGTACCTGTCGAAATCGATGTGCTTTCTGTTTCATGCCTTATCAACTTACTGTACTAAACGCAAACTATATCAAATATAAATGAAGCAAAATGTAAAAATGTTCGGGATCCGCGCGGAAGATCTCCCGTTACAGTAATCTCCATTCTCAGGCCCAGCAGCGGCAGCTGAACGCGATGCTCGACAAGTACATTGCTGCGCACGGCAACAATCTCTACCCGTCTCGCGAGGAAAAAGAACGCCTCGCTACCCAGATGAATGTCACGTACATCCAGGTGAATATAAATCCTATCTGAATATCCCCTAATTAGGCTCCAAGCCTTTTCCACTTTGTACAAAGTTCTATGATTTTTATGTTACATTTTATTTTTTATTATAATTTTTTTATTCGGATATTATTTTATTCTTAATTTATGTGGTGATATACATATGTATGCCGCGCTGTCAAGCCAACTTTAGTTTTCTTGACGATGACGAAATTGCGCTTTCTTGCGCGCCTCTTTTTCTGAACCGGAAAAGAAAACTTGTCTTCTTTTTGAGGAAAAAAAGAAAACAGTTCTCATTCTTTATCTGCTCCATCATCTATCACACTTGGATGCGAGAGAGAGAGAACTTGTATGTTAGAGAATGCGAGAGGCAGAGATACCGAAAGAGAAAGGTCAGAGAGAAAGAGAGAGAGAGAGTGGGAGAGAGAAAACTATTCTAGAAATAGAGCTAAATGACGTAAGGATAAAGGAGGAGAGAGAAAGAGAGAGAGAGAAAGCGAGAGAGCGAGAGAGCAAGAAACAAGTATAGAAAGGGAGAAAGAGCGACTTCAAGGCCAGCGTTC